>JAODAL010016088.1:0-81797 GCA_025379985.1 Phyllomedusa bahiana
TTTGTGTTTTCCCGAAAATCATTTTTATTTACAAATTAGTTGTAAAATGAATAGAAATTAATCCAGACATTGACAAGGTTAGAAATAATGATTTTTGTTTGAAATAATAATTTTCTACTTCAAACTTTGCTTTCATCAAAGAATGCTCCCTTTGTAGCAATTCCAGCATTGCAGACATTTGTCATTCTAGCTGTTAATTTGCTGTGGTAATCTGGAGAAATTTCACCCCATGCTTCCAGAAGCCCCTCCCACAAGTTGGATTGGCTTGATGGGCACTTTATGCATACCATACGGTCAAGCTGCTCCCACAACAGCTCAATGGGGTTGAGATCTAGTGACTGCACTGACCACTCCATTACAGATAGAATACCAGCTGCCTGCTTCTTCCCTAAATAGTTCCTGCATAATTTGGAGGTGTGCTTTGGGTCATTGTCCTGTTGCAGGATGAAATTGGCTCCAATCAAGCACTGTCCACAGGGCATGGCATGGCGTTGGAAAATGGAGTGATAGTCTTCCTTATTCAAAATCCCTTTTACCTTGTACAAATCTCCCACTTTACCTGCACCAAAGCAACCCCAGACCATCAAAATGACCTCCACCATGCTTGACAGATGGCGTCAGGCACTCTTCCAGCTCTTTTCAGTTGTTCTGCCGTTTACAAATGTTCTTCTGTGTGATCCAAAACACCCCCCAATTTTGATTTGTCTGTCCTAAAAACTTTTTCCAATCTTCCTCTGTTCAATGTCTGTTCTTCAGCCCATATTAATCTTTTCCTTTATTAGCCAGTCTCCGATATGGCTTTTTCTTTGCCACTCTGCCCTGAAGGCCAGCATCCCGGAGTCGCAACTTCACTGTAAACGTTGACACTGGTGTTTTGTGGGTACTATTTAATGAAGCTGCCAGTTGAGGACCTGTGAGGCGTCGATTTCTCAAACTAGAGACTCTAATTACTTGTTTTGTTGCTCAGTTGTGCAGCGGGGCCTCCCACTTCTCTTTCTACTCTGGTAAGAGCCTGTTTGTGCTCTCCTCTGAAGGGAGTAGTACACACTGTTGTAGGAAATCTTCAGTTTCTTGGCAATTTCTCGCATGGAATAGCCTTCATCTCTCAGCACAAGAGTAGACTGTCGAGTTTCACATGAAAGTTCTCTTTTTTTTGCCATTTTGCGAGTTTAACCAAAAATAAAATGCTCCAGATTCTTAACTAGCTCTAAGGAAGGTCAGTTTTATGACTTCTCTCATCAGCAAAACTGTTTTCAGCTGTGCTAACATACTTGCACAAGGGTTTTCAAGGGTGTTCAAAATATTCAATAGCCTTCTTACACAGTTAGCAAACACAATGTACCATTAGAACCTATGTACCATTAGAACCTATGTAGATATTGCATTAACAACCAGACATTTGCAGCTAGAATAGTCATTTACCACATTAACAATGATTTTCTTTCAAAAATAAGGAAATGTCTAAGTAACTCCAAACTTTTGAATGGTAGTGTATATATTATGTATATATATATATATATATATATATAAATTTATATATTAATATATAATATTATATATATATATATATATATATATTATATATATATATATAGGAAGAGAAAGAGATAGAGATAACGATTGAGTAGATGATCTCTACACTGTCTGTCAAAAAAACATTGAGAAGAAAAATCTAAAAACCGTACACTTTGTATGAATCTTTACAGGCCCTAATGACAAAAAGAAACACTTGGGGGGGACATGTCTGAAAACTGTCTTGGTCTAAGACTTTTCTTGTTGCCCATAGCAACAAATCAGGTTTCCCTTTCATTTCTTCAGAGCACTATATAAAATGAAAGGTGAACCCTGATTGGTTGCTATGGGCATCGAGAAAAGTCAGACCAAGACAGTTTTCAGACATGTCCCACTTAGAGCGACATATATGAATGTTGGTGGCGATGACAGGCCAGTTCTAAATAGCTTTAAGGTGGTGTAGAATGCGGCAGAATGTGTGAACATGTTCTTCTGCAGATCATACATACAGATGCAGTCTAGTGCCAATATGACAAGTCTGGCTCAGGCAGACCACTTTTAAATTGGTCTGGCTGTTTTAACTGTTCTGCGCCTAGATTTGGTGTCAAAGATTCATAAATGTGTCTACTTCTACCCCTAATCTGTGGCACCTTAAAAAATGTTGTTCCTGCGCTTTACGCCAAAGTTTGGAATACGACTGTTCATACATCTATTGAACAAGTCTAGTAAAGCTTTTTTTTTTTTTTTAAACAAACATTTTATTGAGTATCTCGTCAGTGACATGAAAAGTGTAGAGAACAAGGTGCATTTTACAATACGTTTCAGCATAAGTGTTACAGAGAGAATACCATTTTTACATTATTTTATATCACATGAATAACGTTGCGTGCTTGACCTTTTAACGAAAGGAAAAAGAAAAGAAAAGGAGTAACTAGAGTCCTGCGTAAGATATTTCTACTGTCCATTATAATGAATTCGACTTGAACTATGTTACCGTAACAATCATACACAACAAGATCATGTTATTGATGGTCAAATAATGCAAGATGTATACATTGAAAGACAATTATGAATGTAGCAATGAATGAACCATGTACTCATAACTAAACATAGGAGATCAGCCAGAAGTCAGTGCGTTTAAGTAAACCACATTGGTTAGCTCATTTTGATATACTTGTGAGCTCATGGACAGGGGTGAGCATCTAGACGATGCATGCGAGGGGAAGTAACAAGGGGGGGGGCACTTTCTAATGTGACGGGGCCTATATCTCATCTAGGGCTGACCATCATGGGTTGTCGCTGTAATCTCCCTAGTGATCCCTCCATGGCTTCCATTAGGAACCAGCTGGTGAGCTGGAATGCATCCACCAATTTATTAATTTCTTGTGGGGAGTAGAATTTCTCCAAGAACGCCCTCCATTTTCTGAAAAATTGTTTTGCAAGCTTCTCCCTATGGCGCTCTGTATGGATTTGGTCAGCTATTGCGTATTTTTCGGTTTGTTCTATCACCATGTTGATTGTGGGTGTGTCTGAATCAAGCCATTTAATCAATAGGCAACGTTTGGCCACCAGTAGGATGATATGCACAATAGCTGGGAAATTCCGGGCTCCCTGTGCATCTAATGCACTTTCAGTACCAGCTTGACCATGTAAAATAAAAAGTATTGGAGAGAAAGGAATTTGTTCCACCCCAAGGGACTCCAATAGGACTCTTACTTCCGTCCAGTATGATTTTAACTTGGGACATGTCCAAAGACCATGGTATAGCTTGGTCTTAGGCTCCAAGCACTTTGGGCAGGAATTGATCCTGTTTGGAAATCCCGATGTGGGAGAAATATCAAATGCATAAATGGCTGTGTGAGCCATTTTGAAGTAAGTTTTTCTCCATGACTCACTTATAACATGTTTGCGTATTATGTTCCATCCCCTTATGATTTCCACGTCTGTATCATCATAATTCAACCAATGGCTCCATTTCTTGAAGCAGTCCTCCGCATTAACCTTGACATATTTGTCTCTGATGATTGAATATATGTCCGAAATGGACTTTCTCTGAGTTCCTGTCCCTACCAGCCCATCAAACTCATTCCTGCTTCTTTCTCTCTGAATGTCACGCAATCTAGCGGAACAGAAAGATTTAAGCTGTAAGTACTGCTTAACCTGTGAGCTAGGAATGCAATAATCACTCCTGACTTCGTCAAATGATTTATATCTATTTTCTGTTGGATGGAACAGATGTGTTATCGTTATCCCTTTGGTTATCCACTTTTCAAACCATCTGTGATTTTTCCCCATTGGGAACTCCAATTGTTCCCAGATTGTCAGATATTTAGATATCTGGTGTGACAGATTAAATCGTTTTCTTATTTCCCTCCATGCAACTATGGTGTCTCTAATGAGTATTGAGTGCTTCACCATAGTATTAGTACAGGCTTGACGCGTGTGTAGCAAGCTAGTTAATTTTTCCCCCCCAGGCTCTCCTCTAAGGCCCAGTCAGAGTAGTAGTTTGTTTTATGGATCCAATCCAAGACATGTCTGGTTAGGCATGCTATATTGTAGCCCCTTAAATTGGGCAAGTTTAGTAACATTTACGCCTCACGGGCTTATTACTTTACTAAAGCTATTCTCGACCTTTTCCCCCTCCACAAGAAGATTGAGACCGCTTTATCGAATGCTCTTATATCTTCATGTCTGATTAAGATAGGTATTGTCTGAAGAGGGAATAGGAGGCGTGCAAACGATATCATTTTAATTAAATGCACTCTCCCCAAGAGAGACAAAGGTAAGTCATGCCAATTCCGAAGTTCAGTTTTGATCTTTTCAAAAAGTGGGGGGTAGTTTAGCTTGTATATAGACGTTGGGGCTTGTCCAATTTTAATACCCAAGTATTTGATGCTTTCTCTTGCTACTTTGATACCTGTCGCCCTGACTGCTGCTGTTTCCATGGGCGATCCAGAACCCAGCCACAATAGTTCACATTTATCCCTGTTAATGTGATAGCCAGAGAATGAGCCGAAGAGCCCCAGTAACTCCAGGGCCTTCCTTAGCTGGGTTCCTGGCGAGCCCATAAAAAGAAGAATGTCATCCGCAAAGGCTGTCAACTTCAATTCCCTTCCTCCTATCTGGATACCTCTGTAGACTTGTGACTGTTCTAGTGTGTGTATCAAGGGCTCTAAAGTTAAATTAAATAACAAGGGGGATAGAGGACAACCTTGCCTCGTGCCTCTTTCTAGATTGAAGGTGTCCGACCTAAAGCCCGGGGTGTATACTGCCGCTCTTGGGTTTCTATATAACGAGGAGATGAAATGTCGGAATTCCCCCTGGAAGCCAAACTTATCCAATACCAATTCCAACCAGCTCCACCTCACGGAATCAAAAGCTTTTTCAGTGTCTAATGACACTAGAGCTTTGGCTGGTTCTCCCCTCCCTGTCACTGCATGCGCATCCAATGTCCCAATAACTTTCCTAATATTTGTTGTCGCAGCTCTTCCCTTCACGAACCCCGCCTGTGATTGGCCTATCAAATTTGGGAGGATTACCGCCAACCTATTGGCCATTATCTTGGAGACTATTTTTAAATCTTGGTTGATCAGTGATATTGGCCTATAGGACTCCACTTGCGTCAAATCTCTCCCCGGCTTAGGCAACACCTTAATGTATGCCAGGTTCGCCTCATAAGGGACGTTGTCTCTATCTAACAACCTGGTGTAATAATGTGCCAAAGTCGGTGATACCTGTTCCTGTAGGATTTTATAAAACTCTGCCGGATATCCATCTGGGCCTGGAGCCTTTCCATTTCCCAAAGATTTGATCGTGTTCTGAACTTCCTCTGGTGTAATTTGAGCGTTTAGAAATGCTTTCTGTTCTTCTGAGATCTTTGGTAGTTGGCATTGACTTAAAAATTCCGCCCCTCTATCGGTAAAGTTCCTCCCTGTGTCCTGGTATAGCATTTTATAGTAATTCCTAAAAAGTATATTGATTTCTCTCGGGTGTGTGGTAACTATACCTTCTCTAGTCTTGAGGGATGTGATTCCCCTGCGCCCTCTTTGTACTCTGGCCAACCTCGATAAGAGTTTTCCCGATTTGTTTCCAAATCGGAAGAGTACAGCTTCAAATTTTGTTCTGTATAGTTTTTCCTTCCTTTCCAACCAAAACTCAAACATTCCCCTTGCTTCTGACCACACCTTTTTGTTTGTGAGGGAAGCATTCTCGAGGAATGCTGTATACGCGTTTCGAAGGGCCGTACTAAACTCTATATACTTTTTTTGGGCAACTCTTTTTTGATAAGAAAAATGGCTGATTAGATGTCCCCTCAAAACCGCCTTGGCCGTCTTACAGAACAACTGTGGGCTGTCACTATGTTCTGTGTTAGAGGCCGCAAACTCCAGCCACCAACCCCGTACCTTGTCCTCGAAAGATTCATCACCCGTCAAGGCGACAGGAAATCGCCATACAAAATCATGGCCCTTGGGATGTATCAGCGAGCTCTATAGTTATGGGGGCATGGTCTGATATGAGAATATTTCGAATATCAGTATCCACCGTCCTGTCAATTAGGTTGCTGTTGGTGAGAAAATTATCTATACGAGACCACGTTTGATGGGCATGAGAGAAAAAAGTGTAGTCTCTACTGTCTGGATCCAGTAGTCTCCAGACATCAATAAGACCGGTTGATTCTATGAAGTTTTTTAATCCTAGGTAGTTTGGCAACGGTTGACTGGCCATACCCCTTTTGCAATCTTCTTCTGGTCTAATCACTGCGTTTAGGTCCTCTCCCACTAGGATCGCGTTGGACTGGTCGGAATTAATGCTAGTGTTTAACCCTCAGTAGAACTCTGCTCCGTCTCTGTTGGGGCCATACACATTATAGATACATAAGTCTCCCGCTGGGCAGTCAAGATGGATTCTGACCTACCTGCCCTCATTATCCGCTTCTGACGAAATAACTTTATATTCTAATGTTTTCCGTAGGAGTATCAAGACTCAATTTTTCTTATTTACAGCTGGTGAGCCATACACTTCGCCCACCCAGTATTTATTCATCCTGTGAAAATCACTGGCGGGGAGGTGTGTTTCCTGCAGCAAAGCTATGTCAGGTTTAAACTCGCCAAGATGCCTCAGGATCATAGAACGCTTTTGTGGGGACAATAAACCCTTTACATTCCATGAAATTATTTTCATGTTTTAAATACAATTCGTAATGAGGTGTAGTTGCGGTTATTCAATATCAATAACATCAGCCCCGGGCCTCCCGCCCTCTCCCCCCCTAGCTGAAACCTCCATGTGAGGACCTTCTGGTTATATCTAGCTAATTCTCCTGAGAAACTCTTAGACTCTAGCATAACAAGTACAAACATTAACATGAACATGAATAAGAACAGTCCCACTTCCTCCATATTCACCTTTCCCT
Source organism: Phyllomedusa bahiana (assembly GCA_025379985.1). NCBI lineage: Eukaryota > Metazoa > Chordata > Amphibia > Anura > Hylidae > Phyllomedusa > Phyllomedusa bahiana. The sequence continues at coordinate 6,923 of JAODAL010016088.1, forward strand.
CTTGTTCTAAGGACTTCGCTTTTTTCTGGCGTGCACAACTTCCAGAGCATCATCCGATATGTGCACTACCACATCCTCAGGACCTAGATACAAAATCAGAAAGTGGAGAATATCAACCTACTTCACAGGCCAACCTTCTCTCAAGTTCCCGGAAGTTGTTCAGGAAATCAAGTTCTGCTTCTTGTTTCGCGTGGAGTTTGCGGAGGTCTTTGCTACTTAGGGTTGGAATTTTGTAGAAGCTTTCCTCCTGACGTCGGGCAGGAGGAGTCGTCTTCCCGAGACGGACGCGTTGTATTTTCAATTTCTTCCTGTGGATTGCTTTTCAGAAGGCATTGCAGCGTCTCTTCAGCTTGCTGGACTGTAATGAAGATTTTTGTGGAACCATCTGTGAGTGCCACACTTAACACAGCAGGATATTGTAGTTGGAATTTTATTTTCTTGGCGTAGAGTGTTGAGCATAATTTGCTAAAAGCTTTCCTTTTTCGCGAAACTTCGACGGAGTAGTCATTAAAGATTAGAATGGTAGAGTCATCATATTTTAAAGGCTTCTGTCGCTTTTTGAAACTGCGTAAGAGGTGTTCTTTATCGGTGTAGTCCAAGAATTTGGCAAATACCTGTTGTGGTGCTTGAGCTACCTTATCTGTAACATTAGTTCTGGCCGGATTTTCAGGGCCAACTCTATGCACTCTTTCAACTTTGCAGACCGTGTCCAAGTTAAGGGCCGCTGGAAGATCCGATTCGCATATCTTGCGCAGATGACTGGCCGGGATCTTTTCTGGGAGGATCCTCAAGTTGTTTCTCCTTGATCGGTTTTCTAAGTCTTCCATCTTGCTAGACATTTGTTTGTTTTTCTCCGTCAAAGTGTTGACACGCGCATGGAGGTCAGAAATGTCATCTTCCGTTATAGAGAGTCTTTGTTCCATTTCTTCTTGACGCTGACCCTGACTGTTGACCTCTGTCTGGAGGGATTGCATAGTGGCTAGAATTTCATTGGATAGAGTTTCTTGTATCACCGGCAATATCTTTTTGGCCACTGCTGTGGCGAGTTTTTTGTAGTTAATTTTAATTTGCGAGGAGGTATTGCTTTGTTCTTGAGATTCATCTTCAGAAGAGTCCATGTCTTCTTGCTCAGACTCTGGCTTACTTGTGGTCGCTTTGTGTTTTCTTGTGACAGGTGCCATTCTGTGTCAGAGTTTAAAGCGCAAGGGTGTATCACAGCCCTATATATGTTCCTATTGGAAGGGGAATAATATATTTTCACTTGAGTTATTAGGTATCCCCGAATTATGGTAAGCACAGTGTTCCTTGTTCCCCGTTTGGACGATTGGGTAAGTTCTTTCAGTGTTTGTTTCCAGGCACAGAGGAGGAAGTTCAATGCGTTGATGCCCTATACTGTTGTGACCTGGTCAGTCACACAGCAGGATAGTAAGACTGCACTGCGGGGGGTATCCGCCTCTGCCCTCTCAATACAACCGTGTAGAAGGTGTCAGGTGTCCATTTTTGCCCTGCACATTTTTTTGTTTTTTGTTTGAAGCCTTTACCAGATACTTGTGTAAGAGTCTCCTTTATTTAAAATCTCCACCAGGGTTCTATCTAGAGCAATTAGCTGTGCTCTGAGAGTATCTAATATTGCTTCCTGCCACGTGCTGTGGAGTTCAGTATTGTTCCCTTCTCTTCTGCTATGGGCGTCTTTTTATTTATTTCTTATTTATTACTTGTGCTGCTCTTCTGGCTCACACGTTGCAGCTGCTTTGTCTTTGCTGTCCTGTTTAGCGGCCGGGTTTAGTGTCGCTTTATCTTGCTGTGTCTTATGGGGCAGACTGTTTGCTTCCCTTCAGCTACACCTCGTTGCGCCTGAGCCACTGCCCTGACTGCTGCACTGGTGCCGGTTACTTTCTGCCGTGCTAGCTAAGCCTCTTTGTCTGCGCGGGAGCCTGGCTTCTCAAAGCCTGACTTTTTCAGTATCTGTATCTGCGACTGTGCAGTCTTGTCTCCGCTCACCACTGATGAGACCCTCCGCACCTCTGGTGGATCGCTGATCTCGCGTGGCGGGAACGATGGCGCGTCGCGGCTGCACCGCCGGGACTGCTTAGTTCCCGTATCTCCTCCTCTCCTTCTCTCTCTCTCCAGGGAGACAGTCCCTCCGGTGAGTGCTGCGGTGATACCCTCCCTGCCTCCGCTGTAGCGTTGATGTCGCGGGAGAGAGATGACGCGCTGCGTCTGTGATTCCGGAGCATCCCGGCCTCCAGACCTTTTCTCCACGCTTTCCAGGCACCTCCAGGTGAACAGATTACCCCGATGAGTTCCACTCCTTCCTCCAGGTCACTCAGGTGTGTCCTGTCGGTGTGGATGCAGGTTATTTTGCAGATTTAACGACGATGTCTGCGGAGCGCATGGCCCGTGCTCCTACATCGCCAGCGCCGGAACCGGAAGTCCTAGTTAAGCTTTTTGACGCAACATAACTGGCACAGCCCATTTTTACATGTCGCCCTTAACTCCTTACCGCCATATGACATACAGTAACATCATGATGCTGATAATTACAGTCAGAATCTGCCTTCAGCAGCTGGGATCAGATATACATCAGGTCCCCGCATTTTGTCCCCTTGTGGCTATGTTCACACGGCTTAAATTGGAACGCATTTCGCCACGTATTTAGAGGCTTACTGCGCTCTAATATGAGCGAAATGTGAGAACTATTACGCCTCCTCTCCCCGGGCTTACAATACGACGAGTGGGGAGATAAGTGAGATGTCATTTATTCACGGCGCTTACATGCCGCAAGTAATGCATGTCTATAGGGCCGGCGGGCTGCCAGCCCTCCCCCCAACCTCCTCTCGGGAGAACACCCGAACACCAGCGTAATTGCGGGGCGTACTGTAGGCCCCGCAATTATTCCGTGTGAACCTAGCCTTAGATGCCGCTGCAAACACATCCGTAGCGTCTAAGGTAATGAGGAATGGTGCATTACCCAATTACCACCTTTTCACCCCAACAAGATCACAAGGTGATGGGCAGTTGAAGGTTTCAATGGCTAATGAGGTCCTGAGTGGCTGCCTTTTTACTACTTCTATTACAGGGTGTAATATGATAGCCATTTGTGTACACTATCCTTTAATATAATAATATTGCAAAACGGTGTACAAGCGACCACACTTAAAAAAAGAAAAAAAAAGAATTATTTTACATTCAAAACACTAACATTTTATTATATTATATATAAAATATTTAAAAAATGAACATTCTGATCCATCAAAATATACAATCGCCAAAATGTAGGGTTTTTTGTTCATTTTGGGTGACGTATTAACGGAGCTGCGATAGAAGTCAAGTGCAGCACCGTTCACAATAGTTTTAAACCTGCCACACGCCAATATCAGGTGCATTACAGAGCACCCACGGCATTTTGTAATGCGCTTGATTTTGGGGGCGTGCGGGAGGCGGGGCGCACTAGAACCGTACGAAGCTATAGATTTATAGCTTCACTAAGGCAATTCCAGGCGCATTACTGCTGGAACAGGTAAACCACTTTCAAAGTGGTTTACCTGAGCCAGAATTGACATTTCTATGCTAGAATGCGCCTGATTTATGACCCGCAGTAGACTGGGTTCATAGATTCAGGCGCATTCTACACTACTTATATGCGCACAAAAATTGGCGTCTGAGCGCCATAAATCATACATGTCACCCTTTATGTCCTGAAAAAACAAGCCCTCACTGAGGACCATAGAAAGAAAAGCAAAAACAATTGGATGTAGAAAATCACACTGCAGCGCAAATGTAAAAAACATAAATGTAAAATGTAAAAAAACAATAAAAGCTAAATATTTTAAAAATACTAAAACATAACGCTAACTCAAAACATTTGGTATCACCGGAATTGTACCAAACAGCAGGAATTAGATAACGTGATTTATACTGAATAGAGAACTCCATAAAAGTGAAACCACCACACAAATGGCACAACTAAAAAAAATTTCACATTCCAACCCACAATTTTTTTTTTTTTTTTTTTAGTACTTTATGTAGTATGATCAATGGTTCCATTAAAGTAGATTTTGTCCCACAAAAAATAACTTCTCTTGCAATGTAAATTAAAAAAATATATACTGTTTTGTTTGCCTATGTGATACAGCTACAGAGAAAGGTCAAGGACTAGAACTACTGTCATAATGACACGCTATACATCTCGGGGCAGGGTGTGAACACACTCACTTGCTCAGTGCTAAAATATAGGTAACTGAATAAAAACAGCAGGATTTTTACACTTATTCCCTAGCTGCCAATACACATAACGTAAAAAACAGTGGAAGGGTACTGTTCATTTACTTCCACTGTTTTTGAGCACTATTTAGAGAGCATCTCAGGTTTTGCTCTTAAAAAGGCTCATAAAAATATACAATATACGGTAACTATGTATTGTATCACAAAATAGTTAAACCAGACACCTAGATTCTGCAAACAATGCATGTGTCATGCGATATGTAAAAAGATATTTAGAATGATAAATGTGGTTAACGTCTCATTCAGACAGACATATTATACTCATAATTAACCCTCTTCTGTACTACAGAACTGAAATTACTGGACAATAATGATCTATGGTGCTGTAAATTCAATCCAGTAGCTGGGTGGTTGGAAGTTGTATCCGGAATATGGACAATATGCCATTCTGAATGAGTTTTTATATATTTGGGAAAAAGACTTAATAAAGCCAGCATTATGAGAATTCCCAGGACATACCTCTGACAATCTAAGGGCCCTTATACTCCTGGGGCCCCCAGACAACTTCCTAGTGTCCCCAATGAATAAGACAGCCCTGGTGGTGTGCAATTAGTGTACAGTATGTTGGGTACCTAATGTGTGGTGTCTATATAGAATATGTGTCTATGCTGTGTGCTTAGGTTGTCTGTTGTGTATGTTGAGCATGTTTAGTGTATGCTATAAGTGCATAGGGTATACTGTGTGTATATAGTGTATGCAGTGTGTAATGTGAGTCTATAGTGTATGTGTAGTCTAAAGGTCTATGTGTTTGCTTGTAGTCTTTGCTGTGTGTATTTTATATGCTTTGGGTGTTTAGTGTATGCTGTACAGTGTACTAGTGTCTGTGTATAACCTACAGTATGTAGTATGTGTTAGCCTGTCGCTGGCCACTATCTATTTGATTTAATTTGTATTAGTGATGTAGTAAATTAATTTTCAGGTTTGCATTAGGTTGGGCCTGGAGTCTGGTAAGGAGTCTGAATAATTTTTGGTTCTAGATTTATTCAGGGGTCCTGGGTTTAAATTAATTTTTGGGTCTGTTCTAGCACCTGAGATCATTTTAGAGTCTGATCTATTGTCCAAATATATTTTGAAATCTTGGATCTTAATTTATTTAATTTCTGGGTTCTGAATTAATTTTGGGATCAGAACTGGCTCTGAATTAACAGTGGGGTCAAGATTAATTTCAGGATGTGTGACCAGGGTCTGAATTTATTCATGTTTCTGGTCCAGAATCTGAATTAAAGAATCTGGATCTGAATTTATTTTGGTAACAGGTCTATAATCTGGATATCCATTGGGATGTTGTAGACTTAGGTCTGAATTTATTTAGGAGTTTGATTTGTTGTCTGGGTGTCAATGCTATGATGCAAAATACTCCAGTGGTTCTAATGAACCAAACTACACCACAAAACCCTATGGTAATTTTAGTTTTAACAACATAGAAGAAGAAGTATGGATCGCACATCCCCACACTATACGTTGATCTACTGCTTCTCAGCAAATTTATTTTAAAATGAACAGGAGGTTCTTCGTATACTTTTTGGTTAAATGGTCTAAGCCCACTTGCTGTTTCACGGCGACGTCTTTTAAGTGGGTCCCTACAGTAATGGGGGTAGCACTGCATGGCGGCCACCACCGCAGCAAAGGCCACACAAATGAGGAGTACAGCCCAGTGGCCGAATAGCACCACTGCTGCCAGACCTAGCCCCCTGGCTCTGGGCTCCACCACCACACCAACACAGCAGCAATGGCCGCTACACAGCACCAACACCAAAAAAGGAAAGTTTGACACAGCTTACCTCTCCCGGGCTCCCTGCAAGCAGACTGAAAGGAGCAGGGCATTAACCCCTATACAGACTACTTCTAATTAAAAACACCTGGGCCAAATGGGGAGGAGTGCTGATCCATGTGTGAAAAGAAAGACCTTTGCATAACAACATTGAAGAAGAAGTATGGATCGCACATCCCCACACTATACGTTGATCTACTGCTTCTCAGCAAAAATATTTTAAAAGAAAGGAGGTTTTTTTTATCAAAGGTTTAAGCCCACAAACCTCTTTTGAGGGGCCCCCCTACCCCTTTTGGGGGTGGGCATGCAGGGGGGGCCCCACCGAAAGCAAATTTTAGTTTTCTTAATTTTTAATGTTAGGGTTCAGGTTTTTAGAGATGGGGAATTCTAAAAAATTTAGGTTCGGTCACTTCCCCGAATTTTCCGCAAAATTCGTTTTCGGCCCGGTTTTTACTTCGGAAAATTTCACTTTTTAAAAAACAAGCTATTTCCGGGCTCCCCCCAGGCCCTGCGGGTGCTTTTGGGAACGGTGTGGCCAGGGTTTAAAATATGCTGAGGGAGTTTGGTTTGGTCTTCTTTAAAAATGTTGTGTTTTAGTTTTGGAAACGCCCCATGACTGCCGCCGCTCTTAAAATCGTTCACTATAAAATGCCTGGGCCCTTTATGGGGGCAAAAATGCCCAAAAAAAAACTGAAGGGGGCCCGGTACCCTGTTTAAAAGTCATGGCAAAAGCGGGAAAAAAAAAAAACTGAGAGCTCTTTTTGGAACATTAGGGACGAGTGGGGGAAAGGTGAGGGCGGCAGCACAGCGGGCAGGAGGTAAAGGAAAAGTGGCACAAGGGACTTTTTGGGGAAAAGGGGCCCAAAACAGTCCCAAGGCCGCGGGAGGGGCACAAGACCCCGTGTGGAGGTACGGTGGCACCCGCATGGGGTGGGCCCAGTGGCCAAAAAATGAAAATTTCTGGAGCTGGAAAAAAAGGGGTTTGGGCCCAAAAGGGATTTGGTACAAGGGAAAAAGTGTGGGGGGGTAGGCAGGAGCAACAGCCCCGCTTTAAGGTCAGACAGGGGCAAAATGACACAGTGTGTGGGGCACGGCGAACCCAAAAACAGCAGCATGAGGTCACAGGGGCCCAACAATGCCCAAAGTGTGGGGGCACGAAAAGGAGTCAAAAAGCGAAAGGCATGAGGTAAAAGAGAGTGGCAAAATGACATTCGAGGGGGCAAAATAGTATTAGGCCCGGACCCGGCCCCAAAAAGATGGGGAAGGTGGGTCACGGCGGCAGCGCTTTGGGTCGGGCAGTGGCACAATGACGGGTGGGGGTGGAGGTGAGGGACAGGGGCAAACGCATGAGGTCAGAGAGGGGGCACAAGGGACATTCTGGGGGGTTTTAAAACCCCAATTTTAAAACGGGCCCGGAGAGGTGGCAATATTCCCACAGTGTGGAGGGTAACCCAACCGGCAAAATCCAAACAGCAGCACCCCAGATGACCCAAATAGATGGCACAAATTGACAAAAGTGTTGAGGTGGGTGGAAAAATCCCCAGTCCCGGGTAAGACGGTGGTAGGAAGATGGAGAAAATATCAGCAGTTTGTGTGGGCCCCCTAAAAAAAAGGCGGGGGGCGGCACAAAGAATAGTGGCGGAGGCAGGTATTTTTGAACCCGGGACTGGGCCTATGGCTTTGGGGTGTGGGGGAAATTTTCCTGGCCGTTCACCCCAAATTAAATTTGGGAAAAAGGTCAGTCGTTAAAACTTTTCCCCGTGGCCCCAAGGGGGTTTCCCCCCCTTGGGGAAACCGGGGGGCCCCCGCCGGAAATGAACACCCGCTTGATGCCACATCGGGCCGGGCAGGACAGCTTCTCCTCTGAAAAACTGAAAAATTTGCGGCCACCCCCCCCCAAAAAATTTTGGGGTTTCCCCAAAGGTGCCCAGTGGTTTTTCCCTAACGGGGGTGGCGGGTGGGTCCCAAGTTGGGCCCAAAAACCCTTGGGGGTTCGGGGAATGCTCCCTTTTTGTCCTGCTGCGGCTGCTGCTGGGGGAATCCCCTCCCCCTGGGGGGTAAAGGGAAAGTTGCCTTTAGGGGACCCCAGATTTTGGTTTCTGCGGTTTTTTTGGAGCTGGGTTACTGCCCTCCCCCCCAACCCCCCCCAGCGCCGCAGCAGTATTTACGTGGGCTGGGCCCCCCCGGTCAGCCTGCCCAAGAGGAGGGACGATCCCGCAAAAGGGCAGGGCCCAAAACCTGTTTTAAGGGGACCCCCCTTTTAAAGTTTTTGGTTTGTCTTCCTCTCAATAGTGGGAAAAAGGCTCCCATTTTGGCCCGGTTTTGGCGAGGCCCCCAAAATAGGGGGGAGCCAAAAGTAAACCCCCTTCCCGGGGATGTGACAAATTCCGGGCTGTCCAAACCCCCGGGCAAATAAGCTGCTGGGGGAAAATTTCTGCACAAGTGAATTCCGAGGGGCTCCCGGCCCCCTTTCCACTGTATATCCCCACGGTTTGTTTGGGGAAAGTCTTCTGCCTTTTTCCCTATCTCAAAAAAACCCCCTCCACTGCTCCCCTGTCCTCCTTCTTTGGTCACCGGGTTTAAAAAATTTCCCCTTCTTTTCACCAGAAAATGTTTTCTGCTAAAAAATGTCCTTCCTTTTCCTCCTCCTTTCAGTCCCCCCCGGATAAATGGGGCCCAAAGAGATGTAGTCCAAAAATTTTCCGTCCCCTGCCCGGGACGATTTTTCAAGCTTTTCTGTTCCGGACATAAAGCAGGGGTTTGCCGTTTTTTCACCCCGGGAGCCCTGGCGATGAAAAAATAACGTGGGCCCTCCTCGAAGGGGCCTCAACAAAGGGCCCAATGGTGTCCGAATGAGCTCCCAAAGGGTACTTTAAAGTTAACAGGGGGAGTATTTTTTCCCTGTGGATCATAAAAAATTTTTTAAGGGTTTTCCTGTTAATACGTGGTCCAAAATGTGCGGCGGGAAATTTAAAGGGGGGGAAACACTGTTTAAATACGAGGTTTGTTGGGGGAGGGTTTGCCGGAAACCCTCGAGGAGGGGTTAGGGTTTGAAGACGAATGGTTTAAAGTGCATCCCCCAAAAGTTTCCGGGCCCTTTTTTCAGAATTTTTTCGAAGATCGGTGGAAGATTTTCGGAAACCTTTTTAAAACCCAGATTTGAACTTGTGCGCCATGAGGGGTTTTGGGGACCATCCCTTCCCGGGGTCCCAGCGCGGACCCTTGTTTTTTCCCCAATTGTCCTTCCCCAAAATTGGTTCCGATTTCCCGTTGGGCGGAGGAAAAGCCCAAAACCCGATTTCTTGTTTGATGACGCGGAGCAGTTCCTCCCCTGTGTTTTTTGTTCGCCGGGGCAAGTTAGGTTTTGAACTGGTGAAAACCGCTGTGCCCTTAAAACATGGGGTTTATGTTGGAGCAGTATTGTGGAGGCTGAGATGGTGGGGTTTTGGGTGGGGGGTGAGGAGGCGGAAAATTGGGAAAGGAAAGCGCTTTTTGGGAAAACGGGGGATGGGAAAGCGGCGTCCCCCCTGCCCCAAGTTTTTGGGGGTTTGTTGCCTGGGGGCGGGAAAACATCCCACCCGGGGGCCCGGGAAAAGGGCCCTTTGGCTGGCCATAAACCTTTGTTTCCGCTCCAGACGCCCAACGCTGCGTGTCCCCTTTGGGGAACCCCCGTTTTGGCTAAGGACTGACCCACTTTCTGTTCTACATATTTATAAAGGGGTTTTCGGTACTCCCTTTTTGGGAAAAAGAAATTACGGCCTTGGAAACTCTAATCTCGGCTCGGCCACAACCCATTAGTTCTCTAAATTTGGTGCAGAGCCCACCTTTTTGGAAAGGGGGGGAAACTGAAAAAGTCCCAAACCCAAACCCCCTTGGACAGGAGGGGGGTCAGCTGCTCCCTTTAGGAGGGTTGGACGCATTACGGGTTGTCTCTTTAAAAATCCCCTTCTCGGAAAAGGGAACTGCTGGCCCCCAAATTGAGTAGCGGGGCAGGAGTTTGGGGCCCGGGAGGGATGTCTAAAGAGAAAAAGCTGCCTTCGGGCAGAGGTGGTGGACCCTTTGGGAACTGGTAAAAATGGATGCGTGCCCCCCGGGCCCGGCCTGCTGCTGCTGCAGGGGGGCGGTTTGGCCCCACCCCCAATCTGCAGCCACTTTTCCCCCAGGCCCCCCGGGTTTTTGAGCTGCATTGTTGACGCAGGGGGTTGTGCCAAACGTTAGCCCCCTGGCCACGTTTCACTTTCTGCCCAAGTTTTACATTTTCCCTTTTTGGCCCCTCCGGTGTCTTAGCAAAGAACCCTTCCCCCCCCCGGGCCGGTAGCTGATTTTAAAGGGCCCAACGCTCCGCACTGAGTGATTTACTGCGCCGCTGCCTCGCTGAGCCCCCTTGCCGTTTAATGTCTTAAATGCAGGGGGGGTTTTTAAAACCCCGGGGGGCCCGCTTGGCTCCGGGACCTCACCACTGTGTACCCTGCTGAATAAACGGCCCACCAAAAACCCCCACTTTGCTGGGCGCCGCTCCCTGACGGCAAGTGACGCCTCATTTCCGGGACGATGTGAAGCCCTTGTTTTCCCCCCGGCTGGAAAAATTTTTTGGGCCCGGCCCTTACTTCATCATCTAGTTTTTTTTTTCCCATCGCCCACTTTTCCCTTCCTTTTCACCGGTTTTAAAAAGCCGGGCTGCCCCTTTCCCCCTCCCCAACAGACCCACATTTGCCACTTTTCCCATCTAAAACTTTCCCGCCTACTGAAGAACCCCGGGGATTTCCCCCAAATTTCTTCCCCTTGCCAAAGTTGCTGCTGACTGCCCTCCCCAAATTGTTCATCCTGCCTTTTTAGTGGCGCTGAGCCCCCCCCCAAACTTTAGTAGACCCCCGGGTGGGGGGGGAACCTGGAGGGGGACAGAGGCGGGTTTTGAGGCCCGGTGGGGGCGCTGCCCCGTGGGGGGCCCTTTCCCAAACTAAGTGTTGTGTCTGAGGTTCCCCCCGACTCTTGGTTTGGGGTTGTCAGTTTTTCATTGGGAGGAAGAGGAGGACCTAGTAAAACCAATCAAAAAAACCCTTTTGGGGTTCCCTAAAACAACCCCGGGGCCGTTTGTTGACAGCGGGCAGGTTGTTGGCCTCACGAGTGCCCCCTTGCTGCGAAAACCCCTTGCTGTGCTGGGGACCGGGGGCCCTTTTCCCAAAAATTTTTTGGCCATCCCAAACCCCGCAGTTGCAGAGCCTGCCCCCTCTCTGTCTAAAATACTTTGTTCAAAAATTTTACGAAATTTTTGTTTAAGCAAATCTGTATTAAAAAATTATAAAACCCCTTTTTTTAAACCCAAAAAAGGGAACCCCAGTAAAAAGTTTGGGTAACCTTGGATATAAATTGCCCCTCCAAAAATGGCCAGGAAAAATTTTACTTGAATGTGTCTTTTTAACAACCCCCCAATGTGTGTTTTACTAAATTTTAAAAGCCCCCAAAAGGTTTAAAAACCTTCGCTTGTGAATTATGTAAAAAAAAATTTATTTTTTATTTTTTTGGGTTTTGTTTTAAAAAAGAGGGGTTTATTTTTGTCAGCCAGCAGAAACAAAAAAAAAGGGTTAAAATTAAACCCCCTGGATGTAAATTGGCAATAGAAATAAAGCCCACCACAAATTTTTGTTTTTGTAGCTTTTACAAGGGTGTTTTTTTCTACCCCAACACAAAAAGGGGATTAAATTGAAATTTAACTTTTGCTTGTGGAATTAGGCTACCAAAAAAAAAATTGTATTTTTTGGCCCGTTGAAAAAGAGGTTTTAATTTTTGTCAGCCCACAGCGCAAAAAAAAAACGTTTAAATTTAAAAACCCTGGATGTAAATTGCGAAAATAAAATTTGGAGCCCCACAAACTATTTGTTTTTGTAGCGTTTTACAAGGGCTTATTTTTTACGAAAACACAAAAAAGAGATAAAATTGAAATTTAAACCCCCTTTTTGTTTGGGTAAATTTAGGGCTCCCAAAAAAAATATATTATTTGGCGTTGAAAAAGGGGTTTTTTATTTTTTCAGCACCCCAGCAAAACAACGTTAAAAAAACCCCCTGGATGTAAATTGCGCAATGGGAATTGAGCCAACCACAAACTATAGCTTTTAGGGGGTTTTAAACAATGGTGTATTTTCACCCCACACAACAAGAGATTAAAATTTTTAATTAACTTTTGCTTGTGAATTAGGCTCCCAAAAAAAAATATATATTTTTGGGCGTTAAAAAAGACGGTTTATTTTTTGCCCAAGCACAGCGAAAAAACAACGTTTAAATTTTAACCCATGGATTTTTAAATTGCGCAATAAAATTGAGCCACCACAAATGTAGCTTTGTAGGTATTAAAAGGCTTTATTTTTACGCAACACAACAAGAGATAAAATTGTAATTAACCCTTTGGGTTGTGAATTAGGTCCAAAAAAAATATTTTATTTTTTGCCTTTTAAAAAAGACGGTTTATTTTTTTTCGCCACCAGCAAAACAACGTTTTTTTTAAACCCCCCTGGATGTAAATTGGGGAAATAGAATTGAGCCACAAAAAATAGTAGCTTTTTTAGCGGGGTTACAATGGCGTATTTTTTCCCCCACACAAAAAGAAAATAAAATTGTAATTAACCTTTGTTTGTGAATTAGGCTCCCAAAAAAAAAAATATATTTTTGGCTTTGGGAAAAAAGGCCCGGTTTTATTTTTGTCAGCAAAACCGGGCAAAACAACGTTTAAATTTTAACCCCCTTGGATGTAAATTGCCCCAATAAATTTGGGAGCCACCCCCAAAACTAGTAGCTTTGTAGCGTGTTCCCAATGGCGAAATTTTCTACGCCCACAAAAAAGAGAAAATTGAAATTTAACCCCTTTGCTTTTTGAATTAGGCTCCCAAAAAAAAAATAATATTTGGGGGTTAAAAAAGAGGGTTTTTTTTTGTCAGCACACAGAAAAAACAACCCCTTAAATTTAAACCCCGGGATGTAAAATTGCGCAATAGAATTGAGCCCAAATGAAGTGGTATTTGTTTTGAAAAAAAACGCTTTTTCCCTTTAAATAAATTTACAAACAGGAACGGGTTAGTTTCCCCCCTTGGGGATTTTGAATGTAAATGGGGCTGCGGGTGGACGCACACTGGATTTTCAGGACCCCCTTCCCCCAAAAAAAATCAAAAAATAAAAACATTCAGGAACAGTCTCTGAGAAAAGTGGAACCCCAAAAATCCCCCTGTGAAAAAAATCAGTTTTTCCAGAAAGCGTTTCACCCCCGCAGCGCCCTTCCTTCAGTACAGTGGGGGAGTGTGAGTCCCAGCGGCGCCCCGGGGTTTCTTATATAGTGGGGGTAAAGTCACAGAATCCCCCCGGGGTCCTAAATTGGCTTCATCTCTGCCCCATGTCATGCAGGCTTTTTGCCCTTCTTCCCCCCAGGTGCTTTGCCCCATGTAACGCCATGTGCCGCAGCCATTTTTTTTAAAATGAAAAGCACACTTCGTTCCCGCGAATCACCCCAAAAATTCATTTCTTACGAACCGAAAAATTTTCCGAAATTCTAAACGAAATTCCCCTTCGTTAGAATCGATTTTGCCCCTCTCTAGTTACAGTCTTTTCAGCAGGGTGGGAAAAGTTTAAAAAACAGGGTCCAAACTTCTAAAAATAAAAAAATCTTCAAATGTATTAGTAAAAAGGTGTAAAAAATGGCAAAAAAATACCCTAAAAAAAGGCTTATGCATTTCAGGGGCCGGGATAAAAATATAGGCATTTCTGTAGCACTTGTGTTTTTTTTACCTTTTTACCAATTTAAAAAAAGAAAATTTTATGTATTTTAAAAACTGGAAATCTTTGTTTGCCCCTTTTAACTTGGATGTTGTCCAAACAAAACTTTTTGTGCTTTCCAAAGGGAAGTGGTTATGCTCTTTACTTTGGACTGAAAAAAGGAGATGAAGGCAAAAAAGCTAGTTTAAATAAATTTTTAAACTGCTTTCTTTTTGTGGCACTGAAAAAAAAATTCCCCGGTTGGGCCCTATAAACCCCAAAGCCAGCCCTGCTTCTTAGGCAGGACCCTGTTAACATGTAGAAACATCTGCAAGGTCAGTTCAGAGTCATCTAATGAGTGTTTCACAGACCTGTAAATGCAAGAAGAGGCATTTTCTGAAGACAAACATTTTTCTATTCGCGCATAAAGGTAATCAGTCTTGTTTTTCCATGGAAAGCAGTGAACAATACAGGTAATCAGAAACATATTAGTCCCAACAGAGGATTTAAAAAGAATAAAGCCCAAAGTTAATGGAAAAAATAATTAAAGGGGTCTACAAAGAAAATTGCATTTGTAAAGATGAAAAGTTTTCTCATGAAAATACAAAATTTTAATAAGATTAAAAATTTTCGGCATGTTAAATATGACCAGGTTTCTATTGGTTGGTAAGAATTTTATTATTTAGTTTGAGAATTTCAAATTATCACTCTGGCCGCTGATTAATGGCTAGCTTAATTATTCTTATGATTTTGGCTACCTTTTTAAAGGGGTTTTCTGAAAAATTCTTTAAATTTTATGGCTTTTTCCCCAGGATTCAAACCCATTTTTTTTTTGCTGATCAGTGAAGGTCGTGAGAATTTGCTCCCCACAAATTTTAATGTATATACAGTTCTCCCAAAAAATGAGTAAAATATTACCCTTTTTTTAAAAAAATTTTATTATAGATTTTTATGGGCAAAATTGGGATATGCACTTTGATTCAATGTAAAAATTTGTAAAAAAGTGTTAAAAATTTTGGGGCTTTTCATTCTCACAAATGTCTCATATTTGGGCAAAGGAATTTCAAAATTTTGGGAATTTCTCCCTGAGGGTTGAGAAAAAAGGGAAATTTTTCTAAAAGATGGGGGGGAAAAGGGTCAAAAAAGATTGCCAATACCCTTTAAAAACTGAGGGTTGCAGCACTGTGACCAAAAAAACCAGACAAAAAGTTTAACAAGGACGATTGCGCTAAAAAACAGGCCCCCACCATGGTCAACCAAGTTTGAATAGTGAAAAAAAATCAGGGGATACCTTTTAGGGGGGGGGGCAAAGGGGAAAATTTGATAGTGAGAAAATTTTGAGAGGACTAGTTTCCCTTTTTTCGGACTGGTGTTTTACAACAAACTGAAATTTTCACAGACTTTTTATACACAAAAGACATGGATCTTCAAAGGATCTTAGAATTCTTAAAAATAACAAAATGCAATATAGGTAGAGAAGTTATTTAAAACAGGTCAAGAAATAAACAGTCTGGAAACTTGTGAGGCGTGACAGGAGTGATCAGAAATTATCTCTCTTATCTCTATATGCAATCAGGGGAGTTTTGTTGCTCTCACAGTTCACACCTGGTTTGACATGAAGCTGGCATGAATATTTAACCCATTTTGAAGAGTTTTAAAATTTTGCATTAATTTATATTCCCATTCCTTCCTCTCCCTCTGAGTCTTAAAATTTCCCATTAAGATTTTAACCTGTAAATCTTCCATGGAATGATTTTCTCCAGAGAAATGTGCGGCCACTGGAAGATCTGTTCTGCTGTTCTTAATGGTGAATCTGTGTGAATTCATACGCTGACTGAGTCTCTGCCCTGTTTCCCCAACATAGAGGCCTGTGGTCCGACATTGCACACACATGATTAGATACACCACATTGCAAGACCTGCAGGAAAATGTCCCCTAATTCTGTGCACCTGTTGGGATTGTGGGACAGGTACACTGTCAGCAGTGTGGATGTGACTGCAGGTCTTGCACCTGTTCTGCAGGCAGGGTGAGGTGCCATTTTCAGTTGGGGCCTTCAGAGCGCTCTGGACAATAATGCGCCGCAGGTTTGGTGGTTGCCGAAAGGAAAGGAGAGGGGGGACTGGGAATATGTCTTTGAGTCTGTTGTCCCTATGTAGCACAGGTTGAAGTTCCTTGGCAATCTTTCGTAGGATCTCCAGCTGTGCTACATAGGGACAACAGACTCAAAGACATATTCCCAGTCCCCCCTCTCCTCTCCTTTCGGCAACCACCAAACCTGCGGCGCATTATTGTCCGGAGCGCTCTGAAGGCCCCAACTGAAAATGGCACCTCACCCTGCCTGCAGAACAGGTGCAAGACCTGCAGGCACATCCACACTGCTGACAGTGTACCTGTCCCACAATCCCAACAGGTGCACAGAATTAGGGGGACATTTTCCTGCAGGTCTTCCAATGTGGTGTATCTAATCATGTGTGTGCAATGTCCGACCACAGGCCTCTATGTTGGGGGAACAGGACAGAGACTCAGTCAGCGTATGAATTCACACAGATTCACCATTAACAACAGCAGAACAGATCTCCCAGTGGCCGCACATTTCTCTGGAGAAAATCATTCCATGGAAGATTTACAGGTTACGATCTTAATGGGAAATTTTAAGACTCAGAGGGAGAGGAAGGAATGGGAATATAAATTAATGCAAAAATTTAAAACTCTTCAAAATGGGTTAAATATTCATGCCAGCTTCATGTCAAACTATGTGTGAACTGTGAGAGCAACAAATCTCCCCTGATTGCATATAGAGATAAGAGAGATAATTACTGATCACTCCTGTCACGCCTCACAAGTTTCCAGACTGTTTATTTCTTGACCTGTTGTAATATCTGCTCTACCTATATTGCATTTTGTTATTTTTAAGAATTCTAAGATCCTTTGAAGATCCATGTCTTTTGTGTATAAAAAGTCTGTGTATTTTCAGTTTGTTGTATAACATCAGTCCGAAGAAGGGAGCTAGTCCTCTCGAAAGCTCACTATCAAATATACTCAGTTAGCCTCTAAAAGGTATCACCTGATTTCTTCACTATTCTACTACTTTCTATGGCTAACACGGTACAACATTATACTAAATGGTCAACCAAAGAAGCTGAGCACATGTGCTCAGGGCCATATCCAGAGATTGTCTTTTCACTATAAAAGTATCAGTGCTGCCAACAGTGCTGCAGAGGTTAGAGGGGTGGGAGGTCAGACCATATGCGACGCAATGCATCAAATTGGTCTACCTGACTGTTGTCCCAGAAGGAAGCCTATTCTAAAGATGATGCACAAGAAAGCCTGAAAACAGTTTGCTGAAGACAAGTGGCCTAGGATATGAATTACTGGAACCATGTCCTGTTGTCTGATGAGACCACCTTATTTGGTTCAGATGGTGTGTGGAGCAGCAAACAGGTGATGAGCAGGGGCATAACTTTGGTTCAAAAAGTGGGGGGGACCAATTTTCCCTCTCATCCCCTATCTTCTTATCCCACCCTCCCTCCTTCAGTCGCCTTCCATTTCATTTCCCCTCCCTTCCCTTCTCTCCCCTCCTCTCCCTGCAGTGAAGCGGCCCCCTCTAACCCAACTAGAAGGTCGGAGGGAGTGCTGTAAGCTCCCCCAGCTGGTCTGGGCGGAGTGCTTACGGCAAACACTTTTGGTGCAATCCGGTTATAAGTGGCTCTCTTATTACTGAAGTTTAGAGCCAGACTGGGACTAAAAAGCACCCCCCCTACAATATTACCCCTCTAGATGGAAATAAAAAAATGTTTCGCTTACCCCCTCCCCTCCCCCATCACTACTCCATTAAATTTGTTATACACAGAACAGAATGAGGAAAATAAAAGAACCCAATCTTACTGTATCCCTAGGAATCACTTATGTCACATACTGTACCCAAAAATGTATTTTATTACATACCATACAACGCAATTGACATCACTCACTGCACCCCAGAAATTAATTATATTACACATGGCAGCCACAGAAATGTCATTACTACCTGCACCTTAGAAATGAATTGCACATTGTACTCAAAAAATAATATAATTCATTATACCCCAAAAATGTATTATATTACACATTGAACCCTAGAAATGAATTACATTACTCACTGTACTCCAGAGATTGTATTACACTATACCCCAGAGATTACATTACTCACTGTATCCCAGAGATGACATCACACCATACCCCAGAGATTACATTACACATTGTACCCCAGAGATTACATTACTCAATGTACCATAGAGATTACTACATTACCCACTATACCCCAGAGATCACATCACACACTGTACAACAGTGATTATATTACACCATACCCTAGAGATTACTACATTACCCACTGTACCCCAGAGATTACATTACATATTGTACCCCAGAGATTACATTAGACCATACCCCAGAGATTACTACATTACCCACTGTACCCCAGAGATTACATTACACACCATACCTGAGAGATTACATTACACTGTACCCCAGAGATTACTACATTACACACCATACACCAGGTATCACATTACTCACTGTACCCTAGAGATTACTACATTACCCACTGTACTCAGGGGCGTAACTAGAGAAGCCAGGGCCCCAAAGCAAACTTTTGGATGGAGCCCTCTACCCCCCCTCCTTGCCCACCTCCCTGACCATTACCATGTACCAGGACATGCTGTTAGATAATGTAGATAATACCAGGGGCAAATACCTCACCATACATATCACCATCATACTGCTAACAAACAAATCCACTATACCAATATTACCAATAACACTACTACATATGGACCTGATTATACCGCCAGAACATGACCACAAATTACCACCACATAGTGACTGAATAATACCCCTACACTATTACTGATCAGTACACAAAGACCAATAGTACCGCCATATAGTGACCATAAAGTGTTATATACTAGTGTGCACAGGCTCTGCAGACTGTATATAACCACCATACAGTGACCATATAGTGGTAGATACCAGTGTGCACAGGCTCTGCAGACTGTATATAACCACCATACAGTGATTATGTAGTGGTAGAGTGTACACAGACTCTGTAGGCATGTAAGTGATTACAGTGTAGCTACATCTTGTGACTCACAGGTGACATTTCTCTGATGAGTCGTTGACTATCCCCTTTGTTCTGCATCCGGTCCAGTCCGCCATCATCATGACATCTCCCGACCACTTGTCCCTGGAGATTTAGACACAAATATCTTAGAATCCTGACTTTTCCAGCACCTGCCCCCGTGGCTATATGGGGTACATTTAGGCAGGCAGGGTTTAGATAGGATATATGGGGCCCCAAATAGGCAAGGTTTAGGTAGCCAATAGAGTGCCCATATAGGCAGGCAGGGTTTAGGTAGCTATAGGGAGTCATACAGGTAGACAGGGGTTAGGTGGGCTATAGGGGCCATATAGGTAGGGTTTAGGTAGCTATATGGGCCCCATATAAGTAGACAGGCAGGCTTCGGGGGCTATATAGGTAGGCAAGCTTTAGGGCGCTATAGGGGCTATATAGGCAGACAGGCTTCACGGTAGCTATAGGGCTATTCAGGCAGGCAGACTTAGAGCTATATAGGCAGCCTTTAAGGGGATATATAGGCAGGCTGGGGGTATAATGGCCGGCTGGGGGCTATCTAGGCAGGCTAGGAGGTATAAAGGCAGGCTGGGGGTATATAGGCAGGCTTGGGCGTATATAGGCAGGCTTATGGGGTATATAGGCAGGCTTAGGGGATATATAGGCAGGCTTAGGGGGGTATATAGGCAGGCTTAGGGGGTATATAGGCAGGCTTAGGTTGTATACGGCAGGCATATGGGGTATACAGGCGGCTTAGAGGGTATACAGCAGGCTTAGGGGTATACAGGCAGGCTTAGGGGGTATACAGGCAGGCTTAGGGGTATACAGGGAGGCTTAGGGGTATACAGGCAGGCTTAGGGGTATGTAGGGAGGCTTAGGGGTATACAGGCAGGCTTAGGGGTATACAGGCAGGCTTAGGGGTATGTAGGCAGGCTTAGGGGTATACAGGCAGGTTTAGGGGTATACAGGCAGGCTTAGGGGTATACAGGCAGGCTTAGGGGCAGGTAAAATAAGAAATAGTATACTTACCTCGGACCACGCTACCCCTATGCGCCTCTTTCCCTGCAGCCTCTGCGCTCAGTGCGGTGATGTGACGTCACCGCGCGCGCCCACGTGATCACAGAGGGCCAGCAGGGGAAGTAGCAGAGCGGCACTCCGTTCTGCTACCTCCGGGTAGCGCTGCCTCTGAACGCTCGGACGAGCAAACGACCCAGACTGCCCGAGGCAGATTTCTCCACCCCCATCCATTGGTGCTGTTAGTGCATAAAACTCCTCGAAGAATTCTTTGTAGGCACTGACAGTACATGCTGAAAATACTCACGGAAAATCAGTGTCATCTGAACTACTAAACTGTTTTTACATATGGTTTAATGTAATTCAGTTTCCTGACGGATTGGACTCCGGTTCTGAGGCAGATCCAGCTCTGAATCCACCCCAGAATCAGCATTCATATCTTCTGCATGAATGTACTCTTAAGGTATATCCACACTGCGTATAGCGGGCTGTACTGTGTACTCTATATGTGCTATATGCCAGATGTTTTAGAAGTATGCGCTGGCCAGTCCACACTTCTAAAATGCTGTGGAGCCGGCCCATTCACTTTAATTTTCCCCGGCGCGTAAATGCAGGGAAGACGTGACATGGCTAGATAAATGGCTGGACATTCTATATACATCTCACATATACAGTACATACCCTACTCACATGCACACACAACGCCTCGCACCCTTGTCCCCTCCTTACCGGTCTCCTGTAGTCTGGTGCAGTTGGCATTCGGCAAGAGCTTCCCTTCTCTGATGAGGGCTGAGCATAGGGGAAGTGGTATACAATGGGAGGGAATGATACAGTCCCAGATACAGAGTGTGCTGGACTGTGAGCAGTGCCACGTGTGCACGCACAGGACACCAGAGAGCCAGAGGAACGATGGCAGACTCATATCTGCCGGCACTGGAGCATAGGCAGGTAAGTAGTAATGGGGACACTGGAGGACGCCACATGAACTGTGACAGTACCCACATCCCTTAAGCCCTCCCTTCCATACAAGTTGAGTACCCACAAAACAACCGGGGGTAACCACCTCCTCCTTGGTATCCCAGGTACTGACTTCAGAGGAGATGTCCTGCAAGTCTTCGATAACTTCTTGGACCCGGGGAGCAGAAACAGAAATGGTAGGCAGTGGGAGAGGTGGGTGGGAATCAGAGTTGTACTAGGCAGGACATAGAACGAGACTTCCTCTTGGTGGAAACTTCCAACTTGCAGAGACAGAGGCTTGGTATGGTAGCGCACTGGTTCTTTAAGGATCTCCTCATTGATGGAGAAGAAATGTAGCAGTTTATTCAGACAGAAGACAGGTAATACTTGTCTAGCAAAGACGGGTGGATAAAGTTCTCAGAAAAACCAGAAATTTGATTGAAAAAAAAAAAGTAAAAAAAACAAAACAGAAAAAGTGTAAAAAAAAATGAATAAAAAATAAAATTATAAAATAAAAATAAATATTTAAGAAAAAATAATTGTGCATATATTGCACACACAAAAAAACCCCTACAAATATTAGGTATCCACATAACTGTAATAACCTGTAGAATTAATCTAACAAGTTATTAAGTGTGAAATGTAAATGGTGTAAAAAATAGTTAAAAAAAACATTTTAAAAAAAAATTCTGCAATTATTTATAAGTGAACTTAAACTATTCCCCCATAAAGTACAACTTATCTCAAATAAAACAAGGCCTCATACAACTGTGTCATTGAAAAAATAAAAAAGTTACAACTGTTGAAACGCAAGGAGGCAAAAACTAAAAAAAGTTTTGGTCATTAACTACTTTTCAGGCGTTCAGCTTAAGGGGTTAAATACAGAGCAGTGCCACACATGACTCTAGAGGGTGCTCATGCATGCACAGGACTCCAGGGAGCCAGAGGGAGGATGGTATACTGGTATCTGCTGGCGGGGAATGCTGCCAACACCAAAGCCAGGACAGGTGAGTAAGTAGTAACGGGAACACTGGAGGAGACCACCACAGCAGCCGGGACGTGGGCATGCCCACGGCTCTGCACGGGAGCTGCGACATTAACCGTGACACATGTACTGTAACATACTGAATCAGAGCATGATCCTTTCCCTTTAAAAACTGGGCCACAGGGCAGTATTGCAACATAATAAGGACCCCAAAAACATCTCCAAGACGACCACTGTCTTGCTAAAGAAAATGAGGGTAAAGGTGCTGGACTGGTCAAGCATGTCCTCAGACCTAAACCCTTTTGAGCATCTGTGGGGCATCTTAAAACAGAAGGTGGAGGAGTGCAAGCGCTCTAACATCCACCAGCTCCATGATGTCATCATGGAGGAGTGGAAGAGGATTACAGTGGCTGCAACCTGTGAAGCTCTAGTGAACTCCATGCCCAAAACAGTTAATGCAGCGCTGAAAAATAATGGTGGCCAAATATTGGCATTTTGAGCACAATTTCTCCATTTTTACTCAGTGGTGTACTCACTTTTGTTGCCAGTGGTTTAGACATTGATGGCTGTGTGTTGAGCTATTTTGAGGGCATTCCAAATATATACTGTTTTAAAAGCTGTACACTGACTATGTTACATTGTTTAAAAATATCATATCTTCAGTGTTGTCCAATGAAAAGATATAATACAATATTTACAAAAATGTGAGGAGTGTACTTACTTTTGTCAGATATTGTCTATTGCATATAGTATAGGTAATCATTTTACAGTCCTGTTTAACCCCTCATAAAGCAAAGCTCTTCTTAAGGTTAACATTCATTTTATCAACAGTAAAGGTGTCAATGCATCTGATATGTTGTGAAAACTTTCTCGATGTAGGGCATAGCAGGTTTACTACACTGTTGTATATCTCACCAGAGAAGTCAATCTTTAACCCTAAGTTGGTTTTACACTGGCTACATTGGGGTGCAGTGCCTGAGATTTCTTTCATTCTTTTCTCTTAACTTCATAGTCAGATTTCCAGGTCAACTTGGAGCATATACAATAGGCCACAAATCCAAAAGATGAGATGGGAACACAATCCAACATTAAGGCCATATTTAGGATCAGAAGTCAACAAAATAATAGGAACAATAGGGAAGGATGTGTCTTGATCTTTAGGTCAAGTGCAAAACCTAAATAGGCCACCATGACCTGTTCCTGGCAGTGGTGAGGGAGGAGGAGGGCTACAGCTACATTAAGGAATGTGGTGGCTGATGAATGGAAAAAAAGATGGAGAGTTCATTTGCTCAGAAGGGGGCAGGCTAGAGTCATAGCGGCTCTGAGAGATGCGCCACTCATTGAGTAACAATCATACACAAGTACGATATTCATCACTAGCAATGTATTTCTTCTTTAATTACTTCAAACTTCATATGTCATCTGAAAAATGTCAAAAGTACATAACAGTTCACAACTTCCGTTGCATAACATTAGTCATGTGAGTCGCGCCCACGCATACATGTCTACTGCAACGTTACAGGGATGCAATCCTTTAAGTTGCGGATGTATTATGTGCTTATGACGAGTTCAGATGACATATAAAGTTTGAAGTAATTAAAGAAGAAATGCCTTGTTAATGAGGAATATTGTGCTTGTGTATTATTGACATACTGTAAATAGGGGATAAGGGCAGTCCCAGTATCACGTGTTGATTGTTATTTAAGCTGACTAACACACATATTTAAAAAATCATCAGGTAGCATGTCTAATTTCTTCAAATTCTTAACAAGAAATTTTTTGGGTAATATATTAATTTTCTGTGTATAAACAGAAAAAAATTGTGATGATGCATCTATCTAGAGGGTCAACTAATGATTTTAGGGCCCAATAGCTACATTTTAAATTTGTGCTCCCCTCATTTACAATAGAAACTTATATACAAGTGCACACATATAAATATAAAAACATACAAATGTACCCACATATGTATAAAAATGAGACATTTACTGTAACTACACACATTTATACTCTAAACACACAGCAAATGACATCATACTGAATTTAGACATGACATAAAAATTATATGATGAAAGTACACGATAAGACCAGCTGAAACAACCATCACACAGAAGCCAAAGGCTGCAAGAGTTTGCTGGTATCTTGTTCTTCCATTGGAGGCAAGTGGGGACATAGGGCGACATGTATGAACATTGGTGCTGACAGGCCAGTTCTAAATAGCTTTAAGGCAGTATAGAATAATAATAATAATAATAATAATAATAATCTTTATTTATATAGCGCCAACATATTCCGCAGCACTTTACAATATAGAGGATATAAGCACAGACAAACCAGACATTAAATTATAAAAAAGCTAAATACAAATCAGACACGAGGTTGCAGCAGAATGTACGAACCTGTTCTTCTGCAGTTCATACATATAGGCACATTGTAGTGCCAATACAAGTCTAGCTCAGGCAGACCACCTTTAACTTGGTCTGGCTCTTCTAACTGTTCTGCGCCTAGATTTGGCGTCAAAGAATCATAGATGTGTCTAATTCTAAGAATGTGGTGTGACACTAGCGTTGAGCGATTATAATCGACAAAGTTCAAATCGGCACGGTTTTTAGGTTGATCGGAATTTTCCGATCACGCGATAATTTAGGTGAGAATCTGCACATAATCTATTAATATCGCGGCATTTTCGGCGCTTCCTGTAATTTTGGCGGCCAGCAACTCAGCTTAGAGAATAGAGCAGGGTGAGCTGGGTGTGCGACATCATTACTGTGATGTGTATGGTTGTGATTGGCTGTAAAAATCACATGACTTCGTTTTACATAGAACAGCCCTTCCTGTTCAGCATCAGTGTGTGTCTGTGTCTCATAAGAGCAGGACTTCTGTCAGCTTTCTCCTGAATACAGCTCAGCGACACAGTTCTCTTTGTTCACAGAGGCAACTATGCTTTTAGCTGTGAACATTAGAACATAGGTAGATTAGAGAATTTCAGTTTTTAGTTAGTTAGGCTGAGAGTTTGAAGGAAGCATCTAGCGCTGTACAGCCGCGGGGAGGGGAGGGGGTGCGGGCAAACACAGGCAGACAGGCAGGCTTTTGAAAGGAGAGTGTATATTGTGTAGTCCAGACTGCTTTGAATCTGTATTGAAATGGCTTTTTATTAACAGTTTTTGGCCAGTTTTTGGTGAAATAGCACCTTGTATTTTGTGCAGCCTGTACTTATATTAGGATACAGAACTTTTCTAGTAACTGCAGGTGTATTTGATAGGTGCAAACAGGGCCGTCATCAGAAATTTTGGGGCCCCATACAGCTGTAGTGTCTAGCCCCCCCCACCCGGGCCCCCCCGACCCCCCCAAAACCCCCTGCCCCTCCCCTTTCCGGCCGCCCGACACAGCCCACTATCCCCCAGCTCACAACCATCACCACCCCAAAAAAAATTTAAAAATATTTTTGGGGTCACAAAAAAAAAAAAAAAATGCAATTGGCCATTGTTTTTTGGATTTATTCTTGCTGGTTTTAAAGGCCCAAAAATACCCCCACATTCCCCATTAAAAATGTTACTGGAAACCCGCCCCCAAAGCCAATACCAAACAACAATATAAAAATGCAAAAAATCCCCGCCCCCTTTTCACTACTTTTTTTTGGGGACAGCCCCCCATAAGTTATTGACTAGACCAGTATTCAAGCCAATACAAAAAAAAAACAACAATATACAAGCACAATAATATTGGCAAAAAAAACTTCCCCTATTTTTACCCTATAGGGTAGGTACCGGTACACAGGTGCTTTGCAAATTTTATTTACATTTGGGGCCCCACAGCTGACATCTGTCTGAGGAGTCATTCACTTTCCCTTTTCTTCTCATTGGGCCCGACCTCCTGATGACTTCCTCCGTCTACCACTCCCCCTGTAAAATTTACAAACAAACCCCTGGACCCCCTCACTTTTTTTTTATCATTTTCCCAACTGAGTCCCCCCCCCTCCCAGTACAAACTCCCCATTTAAAATGGCCCAAAGGGTTAAAAATTTCCCCCCCGGTAATTATGGGGCCCCTAGTCTAGCAGGTACAACGGGGCCCCCGGGCATGGCTAGGTACTTGGGGAAACGTAGCAGCTCACCCCCCGGGCTTTTAGCTTGGGGTTCCCAGTAGGCAAGGGGGGGCCCCCCGTAGTTTAGGCCACCCTGTATTTTAAATGGGGCCCTCTGTAGTTTAGGGCCCCCTTTGGGCAGAAAGCCCCCCCTGTAGTTTGGGGCCCCCTTGAAAGGCAGAATAGTCCCCCCCCCCTGAATTAGGGCCCCCTTTTTGGGCAAATAGTCCCCCCCGTAGGGGGAATTTGCCCCCCCCCCCCCGTAGATTAAGGCCCCACTGCAGGCAGAATAGTCCCCCCCTGTAATTGGGCCCCCTGTCAAATAGTCCCCCCCTGAATTAGGGCCCCCTATGGGAAAATTTTCCCCCCCTGTAGTTAGAGCCCCCCTGTGGGCAGAAATTCCCCCCCTGTAGATTGGGGCCCCCGTAGGCAGAATAGTCCCCCCGTAGATTAGGACCCCCTTGTAGGCAAAATAGTCCCCCCGTAGTTTACCCCCCCTTTGTGGGAAAAATAGCCCCCCTTTATTAAGGGCCCCCTTAGGCAAAAACCCCCCCCGTAGATAGGCCCCCTGTAGGAAAATAGTTCCCCCCAATTGGGGCCCCCCCTGTAGACAAATAGTTCCCCCCCAGTTTTGGGGCCCCCTGTAGGATAGCCCACCCCCCCAGAATTGGGGGCCCCCTGAGGCATATTCCCCCCCCCAATGGGGGCCCCCCCCGGTAGGTTTTTTGTCCCCCCCCCCCCCCCAGTATCAGGGCCCCCGTAGGTATGCTTTCCCCCAGTATTAGGGTCCCCCCGTGGGTTTTATGCTTTCCCCCCCCAGTATCGGGCCCCCCTTTTAGGTATAGCCCCCCCCCAACAGTATCAGGGCCCCCTGTGGGAAATGCCCCCCCCCCCCATATCGGCCCCCCCTTAGGTAAGCTTTCCCCCCCAATCGGGGGCCCCCTTTTAGGTATACCCCCCCCCATACGGGGCCCCCGGGGCATGCTTTCCCCCCCCCCCCAGTTTAGGCCCCCCCAGGTTTTTAAAGCTTTCCCCCCCCCCCCCAGTACAGGACCCCGTAGCTTTTTACTTACCTTGCCACCTCCCCGGGCGTCTCCGCCCTCCCGGCCCCAAGCCTGCCTTTAGGCTTGGGGCTGAGAACGGGGAAGCTCGGAGGGCGGCGCGGGACGTCACTTCCCCCCGCCCCCCCCAGCGGCGGGTGGGAGGGGCAGGTAGGCACAGCTCCCCCCTTCCGCCTTATCTTAATTGTATGCACAGACTTGCTACACGTCGCACGGACTTGCATACAATTAAGAAGAGCCACAGTGAAGCAAGGGGGGCGGGGCCGCCGGGGGGGCCCCCCCTGGTTTCCCAAAGCCCGCCCGGGGGCCCCGGGTAGGCAGAAAAGGGTTGTAACGCCCTAAGGGCGGCCTGGTAAAAAAACCCACCTTTTGTTACCATACCCCCTTTTTAATTAGCTTTTTTTTTCACTTTTTGCACCCATTTTTGTTAAAAGACCCACTTTGTACTTAAAATAGGAACAGAACTTTTCAGTCCCCGCAGGTGTTTTTTAAGGTCAAAAATACCTTTTATTATCCGTAAAAATTTAAATGTTTTTTTTCATTTTGGCGCAGGCCATTTTTTTAAGGGGAAACCCATTTGTACTTAAAATACCATACAAAAATTTTTGCATTAAATTGCTGTTTGTATTTCATGGGTGCAAAAACCACCTATTAGTTCAGTACACAATTTAATTACGTTTTTTTCACATTGCGCACCCCATTTTGTTAAAACCCCCACTTGTACTTACAATAGGATACAGAACTTTTCTATCACCGCGGGTGTATTTTTTTGTGCAAAAACCCCCTTTTTATACCGTAAAAAATTTAAAATAGGGTTTTTTTTACTTTGGTGGGCCCATTTTTGTTCATAAGAAAATTTATACTTAAATTTTGAATACAAAAATTTTGTATTATTTTTTGGTGTATTTCATTGGTGAAAAAACCACCATTTTTTTTTCTGTATAACTTTAATAGTATATTGCACGTGGGCGGCCCCAGTTTTTTTCAAATAGCCACGTTTACGAAGTTTGAAGAAACTTTTTTCTAGAAATGTTCTCGTTTTCATTGCTGAAAAAATGAAATTTTCCGTGTAACTTCTGAATAGTTTTATTCGCTCGGGAATCTCGTTTGGCGCAGATAGCCCTTTGTAGATATTTGTTGAAATATAATTCCTATTCCACGGCAGTTGTAAATCCCGGGGATGAAGGAAGAACACGTTATTTTGTCTTCGTTCTTCTACCAGACCGCTTTTCACAGGTATTCGCTAAAACATTCAGTTTCTAATCCAAGTTGGCTTTGAGGAAATTGGGGGGATTCAAGAATACTGTGTTTTGCCGTCTTTAAAAGAGACGTCAAAACCTTCCACATTTTCAAATTTTTATCTTTCTGAACATCATTTTGGTCGAGCAAAGAGGGTGGGGACAGGGTTAGAGGAACAGAGAAGTCTTTTTTTCCGTGCGGCAAAAAAGCATCCACATCGCGGTTTTTCAGGACCGTCGGGCCCGTCATCGGGGGTTACCCCTTTAAAAACCCCATAACGAACACCGTCCCAATCTCTCTTCAGGGGTTTAATGCAACCTGATCCAGCCTTACCCCCCTGTCCTCCCATCACGGCCACAATTCGTCATCAGCACCAGCATCCTCCAACATAAGCGAAGGCACCCAAACTAAAAAGTGACCCACCACTGTGGAAAATCCATTTTTGAAGCCTCTTTGAGAAAAAAAGGGGTTGGGGTCAAAAGGTGTTAAAAGTAAGAGGCCAAAGAGGATGAATTTGGGTCTCTCAAACCCCAGCTACTGATGCCATCAAGGAGGAGAAGGAACCTAAATTGGCAAAAACCCCGGGGGGTGGGCAACCCTTGCATGCCCTTTTGCTTGTAACCCGCCTTTGCAGAATGCAGGCGCGAAGTCACCTTGTTGAGATGATGAGAAGACTTTGCGGACCAATGGGGTATTTTCAGCAGAATTTGTTGCGAGCGCTTCACACGGGACAGAGAGACAGGGGTGGGCAGACGGTCCCCCCTCAAAAAGGGAGAGGGCGGGCAGAAGTCTGAGATGATTCCGCCCGCCACTAGCAAAAACACCGCTCCTCGCTTATCGCCGTCAAAAGTCCGGCCTCCCCAAGCCTGGCCTTTTCGAGCAAGCATCGATTCACCCCGTGTCAAGAATCTTAAGTTTAACCACCACCAACAGTTGTCACATGCAGCGAATCATGGTTTTTAAATGGAGGCAACACTTGGGCCAAAAAAAAGGCCACATCTACCGGGCTTCCAAAAACCCCTGTTTCACCCCCTGTCTCCGCCTCCTCCCCTCCGCCAACCACCAACGTTTCCCCAGCGCCCCGTCCCCCAGAGTCAATCGGATCACCCCCGTTCAAACCCCCACCGTCGCCCAGGGACCATCAGCACCACCCGAGACCCTTCCCTAACCCCCTTTTCCCTTCCCCCAGTTTGAGACCTGCTTTTCCGAAGCGGCCGCTAGCACCCCATTCTGTTCCAGGTTTGGGAGCAGAAGAAACACTTTAACCCCAAAAATCCCCAAAACCAAAAGCCTGAATGCGGGTTGCCAGGCTTTGGGTTGGAAATGTTGCCTTTTTCCCCTGGTGGCACAGTGGGTTCCCCACGTCATGGGAAATTGCCTGCCCCCAATACGATGCCCGGGAGGCATTTCTTGCCCGAAAAAACCGTCCCCGCCCTGGCCACCACGTGCATCTAAAATTTCAAGCGCGTGTCTGCATCTGTGCTGGAAAAGTCCCTCTACCACTGACACATGGATAGTAAAGCACGCCAAAGGGCCCCTATATCCTTGTACAGCTCACTGGGGGAGCTGGGGGTGCTCTGGTGGGGGACGGTGGCTTTTAGGGTTTGGGGCCGCTCTTCAAAAAACCCCAGGGATGGTGCAGGGGGTTTTTTCCCCCAAGGTCCTCGGTGGCATCACATGCCCACAGAAACCACCGTGTTTTAAATTAATCTTTTGGGAAACCCTCCACCACGGTCGGACTTGGTGGCTCTCCGCAAAGGACCGACATGGCTGGGTGACAAAACCCTTTTGCCAGCAAGGAGGTGTGCGAAAAGGTCAAAATCACTGGCTGCCCTTTTAAAACGGTAGGCGAGCAAATCCCTTGGGGCCCGGGACAGCATGAAAAATTGTCTCCAGAAATTTCTAAAGCCTACCCGGGTCTGGACTCCGTGAGGAAGGTCGAGCGCACCCTTTCTTCGTCCGGCCTGGCGCGTTGCAGCGTCAGCTCGGCCTCCCCGTCAACCCCTCTCATTTTTGACGGGCAACACGCTGGAAATTCCCCCCTCCACATGCCCCGCAATTTTGGCGCAGCAATGCCAAACACAGTACAAAGTGACACATGGCCACAACACGGTGCGGACCTCGGGGTGTTGAGCCACCGAATGGAGGGGAGGTGAAAAAGCTCTGCACCCTCCTTGCCAGTTTGAAGAAGCCACCAAAATGGGCAATGCGGGCAATGCCCTTGTCACATGAGCATTGTGGTGATCTTTGTTCTGGAACGATCGTTGGACACTCTGAAACATCAGGTCCCACCAGCGACGGAGGAGGGGGAAAGGGAAAAAGGGCGGACACGGGGCCTTTCTCTCCGTCAATCCCAAGGCCTGACAGTTTCTCAATTTTCGGGGCCCCTTTTTTGGCATGGTTCGGGGGCCCGGCTAGTGCAAGGCGGCCCTCACTCTCAGGGGGCATCATTGAGGCAAAACAGGGCTGTGATGAAGCGTGCCGGGGGAACGGGGGGGGATGAGGTATTCCGGGCACCGACGTTACCCCACGCCCTGCCTTGGGAAAAAGGTTGGCGCGAAAATTTTAGGGGGAGGAGGAAATGAGGAAGATCATTTTTCATGTAGCCCATTCTCACATGAGTGCTTGGATGCTCCATTTCCCCAACATGACCTCGCATTAAAGGGCCCTCAAAATGAACAACGTTACTGGGGGGGCCCCCCTCCTGGATCCCCGGGGACAAAAAAAAATCCCCTTTCCTTCCACCCCCCCCAAATGAGGTAAAATGCAGGGAAAAAGGAACCTTCGATTGATCAACTGGAAATCTGTTTTTTGTCTGCTTCACGTTCTTTTAAAGCACGGGGAAACAACGCACGACGTTCGAGTAAGGGGGCCAAGTAGCCGTAGCGGCAGCGCACAAGCAAGGGGCAGAAGCCTAAGGGTGACCCGGGAAACTTTTTTTACCACCCTCACCCAAAGCATTAAAGCTGGGCACACTACAACACAAGAGACCAGCTTAAGATCATGGTGCACGACTATCTGGTCTCAACACCCTGTTTTTGGAAAGGTTCGAACCCAAATTTACTTCTGGGTATCCAAAATGGGTGAATGGCCCCTCGCTCGCCACCCCTTTGAGGGTTGTCCTGCCCCGCGCCAGCGTCATATCTGAGGGACCTTTAGCACAGTGGAGGAGTCATTACAGACAAACCATCCGCTTTTCAAAAATAATGTGGACGTTTGACTTTCATCAAGATAACAGGCATGGATCTCTGATGATTTTTGGCCCCAATTGCCGAGGGGCACCGTAGTTGCCCCACTACTTCACATTCCACTTCAAACAGAAATGGGGCCTCTTTAAATTTTTTTTTAAAATGATCATTTCTTACTGCAAATTTTTTTTTCAGTTTTCCCAAAAGTTCATTTTGCGGTTTTGCTTTTAGGGACTTAAAAAAACCAAAATTTTTATGACAAAAACCCTATTTCCCTTTTTCACTTCATCTTTTTAAAATTTTTTGCATTGCAAGGTTTTGGGGTTTTTTTGCTGTGAATACAGCTAAAATCAAGGTCCCCTTTGAACGAAATGTTGCTTCTAAGTGGCCCTTTCTCCCTCCAATTTTTTAAAAGTGGCGAAAGCATTTTTAAAGTTTTTGGGGTCATGGGGGGGGGAATCCAGCTAAAATCATGGGCCTTTTGGGAAAAGAAATGTGGCTTCTAAAATGGCATTTTTCCCCTCACAATTTTAACATGGTGAAAGCATTTTTATAATTTTTTGGGGTCATGGTGCTGTGAAATCCATTAAATATGGCCTTTGGAAAAAAAAGGGCTTTTAAAATGGCATTTCTCCCTACAATTTTAAAAAATGGCTGAGAAGTCATTTTTTAATTTTTTGGGGCATGCATCTGCTTTGAAAAACAGCAATACACAGGTCCATTATAAAAAAAAAATTTTTTTTTAAAAAAGAAAATTTTTTCTTCACAATTGTCAAAAGGACTCAAGGGTCATGTTTGAATTTTTTGGGGGATGTTGCTGTGAAATGCAGCTATACTAAGGCCTATTGTAAAAAATTGGCTTTAACAACATTTGCTTTTCCCAATTTCAAAGTGGCCAAAAGGGATGGTGCGTCAGAAACAGGAATAGGTTGGACCCCTTTAATGGGCACATTTGCAAAATGATCGTTTTTTTCAAAATCTTTAAAAAGGCTAGCAAACCCCGTAGTGAGACAAACCCCTTTAAAACAATAAAAAAAAGAACAAAGACGTGGGGGGATTCCATCCTATTTTAAAAATGTGTTTTTAGAAAAAACTACTAAAAAACTGCATGTACAAAATAGCTGATACAAAATTCCTCTGAATTGTACAAGGGGGGTACAGGGAAAACTTTAACGATGAGGTTACCCGGGACAGGGTTTGCAATGTCCCCTTCAACTAAAAAGGGGTTCAAAGACTCCTTTTTCCGGCACTTTTTAATTGGGGTCAAAAGCTTTAAGGGCATGCGCGGGCTAGGACAGGCATAGTCAATGCCATTCAACAAAATGGGGGTTTAAAGACTCCTTTTTTCCAGCACTTTTTTAAAACTGGGGTCAGAGGGTTTATGGGGCATGCACGTTCCGGACGGGATATCAATGCCTTAAGTAAAATGAGGTTAAATAATCTGCCTTCCCGGCATTTTTAATTTGTGGGGTCAGCAGGTTTTTTGGGTCAGCTGTGTACAAAAGGGAAGTGAATGTCCCCGTGACTTTTTTTTTTTTGTGGCTTTCTAACCCAAATGTGTTCCCAAGATGTCGCACGATCCCCTTTGACTGTTGTGGTGTTAAATTTCCCGCTTCTCCAGCCCCTTTTTTGGGTGTAAGAATAAGTGTTTTTCCTCTCCCATAGACTTTAATGTCATCGGGGATAATCTATTTCGCTTTTGGAAATGCTTGATAATTGCCCATATCGACTATCGACCGATGACATAGTCGACGTAAACGCTCATCACAGTGACACACCCTCAGAAATCACTAAATTTTTTAGTTATAAAATGTCCCCCTGACGCTTACCACAGCAAAGTTTGGGAACACGTTTTATACTCTTAGAACAGTTTCAAAGCTTTTTGGGACAAACCCTTTTTTACATGTGGCCCAAATTTGGCTGCATTGGTCCCACTTTATGAAATTTCATATTGTTTTTGATTTTATTGTTGACTTTAGCGCAGAAATTAGTTACAGATTGCACTTGAATCAGTGCAATGAAAGAAATTTTTGTTGACAATTCACAGTATTTTCCCTGCAGATAGAACATGCTGTGAATTACAAAATCTCCAGTATGCCTACAATCCGCAGCAATTTTTTTTCACTGTGAGTGAATGGGATTTGTTGGAACCATGTCAGGAAAATACACAGCAGAAACCATCTGTGATAGGTGCTGCAGATCTGCTAAAGAAGGCATTTGGCATATAAATGTAGCCGAGTCAAAGCACATGATTTTGTAAATACTATATGTCAAATCTGATAACACAATCATTTTATTCAGCCAGACAAGCCTTGTAAAATGCAGCATAATTCTGCTTAATAAAAATGGCACATTTTGGTCTCCATGTCTGGATAATTTCTATTAAAAGCAGGCTTAAATGTTAGAGACAAAGCTTTGCAAAAAACTAGTGATTTCTTTCAGTCTCTGACAAGATAATTTCTAGTTTGGATACAGGACCCAGGAGACAGTTAATAGATTTCATCACAAGCTGTCACTAAGCTGCCAGTTGTTATGGTGTAATTTCTCTCAAGTGTACAGCTACATCCAGTGTTTTACATAGTAAAATGCTGCAGTGACTGCGCAATTACAGGAACCTACTGCTTCTAATTCCTTTTCAGAGGTGATCCGAAGCATCCAGGTTTAACCAAATACATGACAACCTTGTAGCAGTGTAAATGCTCAACAACGTAGGATCCCTAATTTTAGAAATGATTTTGATCCATGAAGATGCAAATTATTTACATACAAGAGGATGTAGTGTATTTACGATACACTGAAGCCACTAGGACTGCATGTTTACATGGATATAGTGAAGAATAATGTTCAATATTTTTCTGTAAACTAAATGCTCTCCATTATGAAACTGAAATTGGAAGCCTTCTTATATTTAATAAATCTACTGAAATGATATATACTAGCATGCTCATTTATGCCTTTACAGGTGGTTTAAAGGGGTTTTTATTTGGAGTTCTGAGTACAGCCAAGCATACCCGCTGAATTGTACCTCAAGCTCCCATTGAAATCAGTGGAGAGTTCCAACTATCTCTCCATTCTGAACCTTCGGCGAGACAAACTCTAGATATTGGTTCCCAAAGTGTCGGTGTCAGTACGCATTTACCTGTTCAGCCTCCAGCCTCTAGGGAGCAATACTCTGCACCTGCGTCTTCTGGTTTGGGTTTACACCCAGAGAAAGGTTTCTTTTGGAGACCCTTTGTGATTGACAGGTCTCTAGCTATTCTGGATAGATGGCCTGTCACACGAGCCAATAGGAGTTCCTGGAGACTGCTCCAATCAGCTATGGGGGTTGTGTTCACGCACTCTCCATTTAAACCTGCTGAAACCTCCAAGCTTTGCTTGTGATTTTTCCTGGCTGCGTATATTTACCTGTGTTTTGCTAGTTTGCTTTTCCCACTTTCTTGACCTTGGCTAGTTTCCTGACTTTGGCTTGCTACCTGATTTGGTACATTGCTCCCGACCGTGTTCTGACCCTTCGGCACGTTTTCTATTTACTCTCTTTGGTTTTTGATTTGTGGCCTAATGTGGAACCTTCTATTCAGCTACCAGACAGGGTCTGAGGTGACAGGAAGGCCTTTCTGACATTTAAGGAGGAATTTTGCTTGTACTTTAGGCTCCACCAACATACCTGTGGTCAAGAGAATGGGAATTGTTATGTACCCTTCTTCAGGGTCCCCCCCAGGAGTGGGCATTCTCTTTGCCACCTGATTTACCAAAACTGTCTTCCAGAAACGGGTTCTTTGCCTCCTTAGGCATACTTTTTGATGACCCTGATAGGGAAGCTGTGGCCGAAACTCAGCTGACCACCTTGAGGCAGGATAAAAAGACTGTGGATTAGAATTGCTCCAAATTTTGTCGCTGGTGTGTTCCATCGGGGTGGATCGACCCAGCTCTCAGGTGCCAGTTTAGGTCTGGGTTAGCTGATCATGTTAAAGATATGTTGGTGGCTTACCCTACCCCAGGTACTCTTGATGAGGTGATGGCCCTGACGTTTTAGGGAGAGACATTGAGAAAAGGCCGTTTGGCTGGTTCACATTCCTGAGCTGTTTCCCGAGGAGCCAATGCAAGTGTGGGCTTTTAATGCTGCTTCTGCCAGTGACAATAAGACTTCTCGTCGTATCCAAGGATTATGCTACTATGGCGGACATGGGTATTATGTCCGGGAGTGCCTCAAAAGGAAGACCAAGCCGGAAACCTCCAGCGCCTAGGTGACTTGCAGGAAGGTCACCTAGGTGAACAGATATTTCCTGTTGTATCAAAAAAGTTGTTACTCCCAGCAAAAATCTCACATACTTTTCTATGTCTGGTTCTGGGGATGCTTTTGAGGATTCTGAGTTGGCTTACAATTTGTAGATGCGTCCTTTGCCAAGCGACTGGGCCTACCTTGAAGGCCTCTGATTCCTTGCAGGTTGTGGCTATTCATTCCACTCAGCTGGTTAAGGGCACAATCCCACATTTTACTCCTGAACTTAAAATGTTGGTAGGATCAATACATACTGAAAAATCTATTCTATTTAGCATGGACTGGTTACCCACTGCTGATGTGGTTTTGGGGTTGCCCTGGCTTCAAAAACACAACCCTGTGCTTGATTGGAATTCTTGAGAATTAATCAGGTGGTGACAGCAGTGCTTTGACAGATATCTCCCTATTATACTTGGCAATACAAAGGTAGAACAGATTCCTGTTTTTTATTTGTGATTTTGGTGAAGTTATTTTAAAGACATAGGGCGACATGTATGATCGGAGTTGCGCCTGTTCTCACTGTGTCGAATCCCCTGTCGGACGCAGGGATGCGATGTTAGGCGCAACCTTCTCTACTTTCAGCTGCGCCTAACATGAAGGGGCGTGCAGTGGGCGCATCGTGGGCATTCTGGGGTGGGACGCGGCAAATTCGAAAACTACAAGGCATGCATGATCGCGGGTCGGCAAAGTGAGGCGCATTGCAGCGCTCTACAGCTCGAAGCGGGCCAGTTTTGTGGTCATCTGAGCGGATTCGAAGTGGCGCGTTTTCGAAACGCTCAAGTTCTATACTTACAGCAGTCCTACTAAATAATAATTTGTCAAGTGAATAAATAATTAAGCAAAAAATCCCGTTGGCGGACCCCAGGTCCCCGCAAGCCTTTTGTTGGATATATTGAATTGCATTAAACTTCTAAGCAGCCCCAATACTCAAAAATTGTTGTTATGGAAAATGTGTAAGAAAACATCTGTCCAACATCTGCATTGGCTTATGTGATGTTAAATCAGTGTAATTTCCACGGACTTTGGAATAAATTTTGTAGTGGATATTTTTTTTTTTAAGCTAATATATATACTGTCATTAATGTTATTGTAAAAAATGTATTAATACACTGATTAAATGGTTCCAGCACTTGGATATGTCTGTTTATTAAGTAATTCATTTCAATTACCAATCCATTTTATTCTTCATTCTGTGTAATGTATTTCCGACGCGAAATATGTTCCAGTATTACATTGCAAATACGTGCCACAAAGTGTCGCCCATAGTTGGAGATGCTATGCCCTTATAGATCCTATGACTGTGCCATCAACCTATTGCCTGGAGTGAAATTTCCAAAAGGGAACGTTCTCTCACTTGATCCAGTTCTAAAGGCCTTACTTCCAGCAAAGCCCAGAATCATATACCGGAAAGCGAAGACCTCAAGAATATCCTGGCTTCCTCTAAGCTGCATGCGCATGCAACCAATACTGAGACCTCTGAACAAAGGGAAAAAGGATTTTTTAAATGCAATCATCCAACATGCAAATGTTGTTCTTCACTTCTATGTCAAAACACGTTTTCTTCTTCCACTACTAACAATACATATAAGATTCATTCTCATTATCCTGCAACTCGACCTACGTCATATATCCTATCACCTATTCATGCAAAAAACAGTATGTGGGGAGAACCATTACAAAGCTCTCTAAGCGTTTAAATAATCACCGTTTCAATATTAAAAAACAAAAAGCTGATTCATAGTCTCGCGAAGCATTTTCATCTTGAGCATAAAAATGATCCAAACCTGCAGTATCAAATTCAGCCCATCGAACAAATACCATTAAGAATATCTAATCGTTTCCAGAGCTTCATCCGTAGGGAAATGTATTGGATCTTTGAGCTCATTACCTTAGCACCATGTAGTCTGAATGATGCACAAGAATTGATCCAATAACTATACCACCTATAGTAAAAATATCAAATATATGCCTATTTTTCTCTGTTACCCTATCACATTATATTATATACTTTTTTCCTTTGGCGCATATTTTTTTTTCATTTGGCATATTTTTTTTTTTTCATTTGGCATATTTTTTTTCCCCCTGACCTATTGCACTTTCACTTAACTCCAACATAACTCCATCTCCCACCACATCCACATTTAGCGATTTATATACCAGATGAACCATATCGGAATCTATTGTGTTATTGCATATGTTTTTATAATTTTTCTTTTGCCGTATGTTTTTCTTTTCCTCGGTAAACACTAAAGGATATTGTTTTTTACTGGTATCTTATTAAGTTTTCAACAAAGCGGCAGAGAGGACAGTAAGGGGCTAATAAAGGGAAGGGCAGAACCTAATAGGAGATTAAGGGCGTACGGGCCCTTAAAATCTTAAAGAACCAGCGTGCACACGCTCTAGAGACCGGGTACGTGGCAACCAGGAGCTGAAGACGGAACAGGAGCGAGGACTGGTGAGTAGTAGGGAGTCGGGCTATCACCACGCCTGTGGTAATATTCAAGCCATTCTCGACTGGGTCCGCCTTAACTGCTAATTATTACCGAAAATGTATACGTAATTTTTCTGTTTTAGTTCGGCCATTGACTAACATGACTAAAAATGGGGTGAAGTACAATAACTGACAACCTGAGGCCGAAGAGGTTTTTGAGAAACTTAAGCAGCATTTTGTATCAGCTCCTGCTTTGGTTTAAACAAATCATACTAAACCCTTCATTGTCGAGGTTGATGCTTCTGAGTATGGAATAGAGACTGTCCTCTCCCAGGGATCTGCCACTATGACTAACCTTCACCCTTGTGCCTCTTTTCGTTTAAATTTTCCTCAGCAGAAGGAAACTATGATGTTGGGAAATGGAAGTTGTTTGCTATTAAGTGGGCCTTCAAGTAATTGCACAACTTCCTCGATGGTACTCAACACTAAGTCATGGTCCTTACTGATCATAAGATTCTTACCTTCTTAGAGAAGGTTAAAAGGTTGAACCCACATCAGGTACGTTGGACACGTTATTTACCCGCCTTGACTTTGTTGTTACATAGAGACCAGGTAATAAGAATGTTAAAGCTGACACGCTATCTAGAAGCTTCTGTGTCACCGAAATGAAGACTCATCCGGATATGATACCTGCTAATTGTCCTGTTTAGAAGGTCCTTGTCCCAACTCAGTTTCAGCTATGATTATTAAAGGGGTTGTCTCACTACAAGGATTGCTTTTTATGTAAAAAATCTTGCAAAAACAAATGACTTTGCAATATATGTCCATTAACAGTGTCCCAAAATCTTCGTTTAAATGTTCCCTCCGGTAAATCTGCTCCTCGATTTGTGGGTCCATATGTGGTTCAAGAGGTGGTTAATCCAGTGGCATACCATCTAAAGTTACCTCCAATGTGTTTCATGGCTCACTCCTGAAAAGGTTCATGCCATCCCTGACTTCATCCTTTGAACCCCCTCCCCCAGTTTCTATTCAGGGTGAGTTAGAGTATGAAATCACCTGAATCTTAGATTCCCGCAGAGTTCAGAGTTCTTTGCAATGCTTGGTTCACTGGAAGGTATTTGGTCCTGAGGAGAGGTCATAGGTCCTGGCTAGATACATCCATGCCGAGTCCTTGATTAAGGAGTTCCACGACTCTCACCCAGACATAACCCAGACCAGGGAATGGTTCAGTGGCCCCTCCTAAGGGGGGGGGGGGGGGGTTACTGTCAGTATGCATTTACCTGTTCAGCCTCCAGCTTCTAGGGAGCAATACTCTGCACCTGCATCTCCTAGTTTGGATCCACACCCAGAGAGACGGTCTGCTTGAGATCCTGTGATTGACCAGTCTCCAGCTACTCTGGATATAAGGTGTGTCACACGAGCCAATAGGATGGCCGGAGACTGCTCCAATCAGCTATGAGGGTGGTGTCCGGACACTCCATTTTAACCTGCTGAAATCTCCAAGCTTTGCCTGTGATATTTCCTGGCTGCGTATATTTACCTGTGTTTTGCTAGTTTGTTCCCCTGTTTTCCTGACCTCGGCTTGTTTCCTGACTTTGGCTTGCTTCCTGATTTTGTACCTGACCATGTTCTGACCTTTTGCCACATTTTCCGTTTACTCTCTTTGATTTATGATTTGGGACCTGCGTACTTGTGCTGTTGCTGACCCAGACTGTTCAACTATTCTTCCAGCTGACGACTCCTGCACTTAGTAGTATAAGGAACACCATCCACTTGGGATCTGCCATCTAGGGCAGGGACAGTGGGCTGGGTTTCAGTTAGGGCTCACTGTACCTCATTTGCATAACAGTGAGTCCCAGAGGGGGGGTTGCACATTCGTGGCTTATTGTATCAATATTCCATAGATGTGTGAGCCATTTAACACATGACTTTTTTGCAAAAACACTACAAATTATTTCCTGTGATTTTTTTTTTTGCCCTGATCAGATGTTAACTAAAAGTCAATAGTTAAAGCACGCACATACAGGGGAAGGCTATGGTGGAGCAGGGAGCCATTGGTCCCACCAATTAATCATGTAGGCCCCTATGGTCCAAAAGAGGATGTATGCAGGCAGCATGATGATATCACTATATCACTCTTTCTGCACTGTACTGCAGTGGGAGGAGGTTTCCGCTTAGCAGGGGAATTGTGAAAGGTTAGTTTTATTTATTTTTTATTTCAATTATTAAAAAGGAGCACTAGTAAGATTGGGGAGGCTACCTATCTATCTAATGGGGGCTACCTACCTACCTTTTCGGGGCCTACATACTCAAATGGTGGGGCTACAAACCTATTTAATGGAGGCCAACCTTTGTATCCAATATGGGATAACCTACTAACATAATGGGTGGCCAACCTACCTACCCAAATAGAGGCTTATCTACCTAATTGGCGGTCTACCTACCTAATTTGAGAGTTCTACCTAATTTTTGCGGCTACCAGCCCAATTGGGGTCTATTAACCTAAAGGACGGGTTTTGCCTATCTGCCTGTCTAATTTGTGGAGCTGCCTAATATATGGTAACTGTACCTATACCCACCTACTATCTTGGGGGATTACCTATCTACGATATGGGGCACAAAAGAAGACAATACCTGGGAGCACTAATGGGGGCCTATGACCATCTAGGGGATACTTTTAATGTTTGGGGGTTCTGTTACTGTGTGGAGCACTAAGAAGGCTGTTATTACTATTTGGGGCACTATGGTTGTAGAGTCTGTATAGACATATACATAGGGGAATCAGTAGGAAGATGCTGGATAAGTGAAGCGCCTAAAATATTTGTGTGGACAATTTTGCACAGAGGAGTCCTGGCTGGAAGAAATCGTCATGGTTGTCTTGATTGGATGTAGAAGAAAAGCGAAATTGAAAAACTCAGAGAAGATGTTATCTGTGAGTTACTGAATTGTAATAACTTACACGGTCTGCAGAGCACCTGTGTATAACTGGTATTTACCATTATCTAGTCAATGTATGGGGTTGATATTGGTTTTAGTGTAATGGAATTATTCAGTCACTCTATGGTGGTGATACATTGTCATGGTGTAGCTATATTATATGGCCTTTGTATAGTGGTATTATTAGTAATATTTGCCTTAATATACTGATTTTCCATTAACAGCATGGTGATAACATTAGCTTCTTCTACAGCATTATTACAGTGACCCATTAACATACAATATTAATTGGTTCCAGGATGACCATTGTATGTTAAAACCACTGTAAGTTAAAACTACACCTCTATGGAAAACTGATAATTGGTTTTGGAGCCCCAAAATTTCAACCATCATTATGCAAAATGAAGATTAAAGACAATTAAGCAGATAAGTGATACAGATATATAAAGCCCTTACATACAAAAGTCAGAAAGCTGCTGGTAATCACTTTCAGTTGGGGGATAGGAACTTCTTTAGGTCATATTATTTATATACAATGTACTAGAATTGGGGTTGTCCTAACCTGGTGCCCAAAGGAGTCACTCATCCTGGCACACATAAAGAGCAGTACAGGTTATGTAGTACTGCTCTGTACTGTATAGAGGCGTTACTAGACCACCAATCACTGCAAGCACCTCACTAATATAGATACAAGTAAAATCTTCATAATAATTGGTTGTATCTTCTAGTCAATCACATGAGCAGCAGATACTATATCCTAGGAAAGAGAATTGTAAGCTGAAAATATTGTATGCTGAGGCCATTGAGGTCCCACTGTATTTGATAACTGTATGACCATTATTTTTAATTATTATTACATACAACATTATTAAGTATTTAGGGGGTGTACTCTTTTTAAAGATCCTTCATGTGCACCGCCTTCTTTGCTGCTTCTGCTCACCAATAATTAGGTAAGAGAGATTCAGAAGCTCTGTACTGATTATAGGTTGGCGTGATGACATCTTCACGTCAGTCTAAGCAGGGACATCGTGCAGATACAGAGGAGGAAAAAGAGCCACAAAGCAAAAGGCAGAGTCCAAGAGGCATGTGCAGTATGTGCAGTAGCTGTAAGGTGGGCCCCTGGAAGCAACTCCACTGGTGGATCCCAAGATTCAACTCCTCTGATGGACCCTAAGCTATCCTGTCCTGTTTTTTTTTTTTTTAACAAAACATGGCATTGCATTTTTTTTTTCTGATATTCTTCCATAGGCTTTTCTATAGAACATGAAAAATACCAGAACAAACATGTAAAATTTAAAGTATAAAACAAACACAAGAAATGCATGGCCTTTTTTACAAGCCAAAAAGGTTTTAAGGGTGCCTCATGGATTTGTTCATATTATCTCTTGCTTGAATAAGTTTATTGCACTAGAGATATAGAAAATGATCAGAATGTTTCGTTTCACTGAACTCCAGCTGGTTTATTTTATTAAAATACTAAATGGAAATGTCATATCTTCTGTTTGAGTTACATTATGGCCTTTTATAATGAGATCCAGTGCTGTTCTCCATTTATATTTCTGTTCTACATCCTTACATACATTTACCTTTCTGACAGTGCCCAGAAAGATTTGTTGATGTTTTTGTAGTACGTAGGAAAGGATGACAGACTTCCAAATGTTTGCTTGTAGTGCTGAACTCGATGACATCCACTTAGCTCCAATTGGGCCTTCATCATATCGTACCTGTAAGAAGCGGCTTGATCCGACAGAGGTTTTTTTTACCCTGAAGCAGTAGTTACCATGGTGACTCTGCTTCTGAAACACTGAATGGAAAGTGCTGGCAAAAAAGAGGTGGTGTAGGAATACTGATTTCATTCCAGTGTCTGCGGCTGCCTACATACAGACTCTCAGCAAGGCCACATGCATTGTCAACGTTGGATGACCTCCAAAGGGTTTCCTAAAACATACACTTCATTCTAAAATACAAATAGTGTTACGTTTACTCTTAAAAAGATATATTTATAGAGGAAGATCCACTAGAAAGATATTCTGTAATAACTCTCGCTAGGACTAAGCAATCAGAACTAAACAACGTGCAATGTGCTCGAATAAGCCGGGATGCCTCTGTGTTAGAGAGGTGAGGCAGGCGGCAGCCAGCATATACAATGCTTAACCTTCATTTGCGACTTGCATAACAGTTTATGGGTCGCTGAAAATACCGTTGCCACTCACGAAAAACCACTTCATGATCAAAAGTCAGTGTGTGGTGCCTAATGTCTCAGTACATCATAGACACCATTTTCTTTGACATCACTATGAACCAATAACATGTGTGCCGTATAAGAACATTTCAAAATGCAGGTTTTCAAAACTTTATAATCTTTTAATATATCAAAAAGACTTCATACATTACATAGCATACAAAAAATGTATATATAGGAA
Source organism: Phyllomedusa bahiana (assembly GCA_025379985.1). Taxonomy (NCBI): domain Eukaryota; kingdom Metazoa; phylum Chordata; class Amphibia; order Anura; family Hylidae; genus Phyllomedusa; species Phyllomedusa bahiana. The sequence continues at coordinate 50,422 of JAODAL010016088.1, forward strand.
AGTAACCTTCTAAGGATAGTCCTCCGTCATCAATCTAGCTTTTTCACAGCAACTTGCAAAAGCTCTCGGTGCACACAAGCGCTTGACAAAGGGGGTGTTCCCCCGAAACGTAGCGCAGGTGGAAAGAGCCGGAGGATGTAGGAGCAGTCTTGCTCTGAGCTAATGTGCACCGAGAGCTTTTACAAGTTGCTGTGAAAAAGCTGGATTGATGACGGAGGGACTATCCTTAGAAGGTAACTTATAAATATATACTTTTTTTATGGATTAATGCTATTTATTAAGTCTTTTTGATATATTAAAAGAGTATAAAGTTTTGAAAACCTGCATTTTGAAATGTTCTTATACGGCACACATGGTGTTGTGAAACGTTAATTAAGAAGGAACAAGGGGAGACTCCTGTTGTGGTTGCCGTTTTGTATAGTAACCTGAGGAAAACTAAGAGAAGCTAAAGGGTCTATACTTGTTTGTAATCACTATGAACCAATACCATTGGGCATCGGGAGCTCTAGAAGCATAGGGAGTCCCACGCAGTCAAAGGTATGTTTTTTAGAATCCAGAGCACACATCCAGGATTCCCAGGTCAGCACTGTAAGTTAAAACGGGAGTTAAGAGTGCTCATTGGTCCATCTGAACATGATAGAAATTAGAAGATAAGACTAATACTTATTACCGTCTCGTCCACCTCCGCTGGACATTGTTCCCCTGACAGATGTAGCAATCACAGGCCAGATCAATCATGTGCACATGATATTGTGGCCTGTGATTGGCTGCACCTGTAACATGAACGATGAACGTTCACTGCTTACTTCCTGGATGAACAAACCGGACACAGGGAATGAATGGAACGTCCAGCAGATAAGTTCGGGAGGTAAGTATGAGTATTAACTTCTATTCTTTATCATGTCCTGACGGACCAACTATTTGCATGTTCTCAGGATGCCATCGGCTCCCTGCCTGTCCAGTTAGTCTTGAAGTTTGCAGGCTGCTTTAGGCTGTGAGGAGTAATTTTTCTTTTTTTCTTTTTTAATTAAAAGGGCCACCATTAACAATGAGGGCCCTGCCCACCTGCCTAGGCTCCTCCCAGGGTGGGGCTTGCCTGTATATCTCCAGTATCTGGGGTCTTACCTATGAGTAGCCCTACCTACTAACTCGTGACCTATTTGCTTAATGGGGGATCTGCCTAACTGCCCAAGCGAGGCATGCCCAAATTGTAATGTCATGTGCAGGACATGCCCAATGTACTGCTTTGCCCAGGGTTTCATAATGCTGCTAAAACAGTCCTGCTGTGAACATCAATGTGTACCTAGACATTTTTGAACAGTTCGTGAATCTACTGGATGATCATGAGTTACCTAAAGATTATTTCCAGCAAGATGGAAGTACGTATTATACATCGACAAGGACCATAGCAGAAATTGAGTCTTTTTTTTAGCAACAGGGTGATTTCAAAGGGACTATGGCCATAATTGTTGACCGATCTGACACCACCAAACTTCTTACGTTGGAATATGCTCAAAGGACAAATCTATCAGAACAAGCCTCGCACTGTGGAAGATTTGAAGGAACATTTGACATGAAATTGCTGCTCTTCCTCCGATACGGTTGTCGATATGTTCAGAAACCTAGAGCGCTGTGTCAATATATTTCTGGCAGAAAACAGGGATCACTTCCAGCATTGCATGTAATCAAATGGTCACAATGTGCCCCATGGTCTTCGCTCCGGACTGCAGGCGCAATCGTGTCCTCGCTCTGAACACCTTGCTAGCAACTACTCATCTCTCCTCGCTCCTGCTTCACTCCGCTCCTGTCCGCTGCCTGTGACCAGCATGCATGCTGACTCTCGAGGATTTAAAGAGCCAGTGAATCATTGCCTCTCCAATGGCTGGACACCTCCTGCTTCTTAAAGGGGTTGTGTGAGAATCCCAAAAAAATAAGAACATGTAGTGCAGTAATACTAAAGATAAGCAGTAACTATCTGTTCTCATACAGTGTGTGAAATACTTACAAATACTGTTAAATCCCATATTATGGCATGCTGGTTCTTTCTCCTCACTGGGCTAGTGGGCGGAGCTACAGTTGCTAGGCGGGATGTATGAAAACTACATTTCCCACAATAGTCGCTTCCTCCCAACTGAGCTATAGCTTCTATGAACTATATTCACACCACATTTATTATATATATATATAATGTGTGTGTGTACAGCCCTCAGTCTCCTTTCTACTCTGCAGAGCTTTCCGTCTTACCACAAGTCTGTCAGTTCTGCTCAGTTATGTCACTAAACTAAGTAAATCGCAGAGTCTGTCCTACTTCCTGTAGGACAGGTTTCTCCTGAGGAAAGAGCCCAGTGGCCATTTTGTTCTTCTCTAATGATTATCCCCTACAGAAAATGAGCAGACTTTTCTAATTAAAGATATTTAGGATTTTTTTCATTATGACATGTAGTTTATCTATTTAGTTTTCTTCTTTTCCCGGAGAACCCCTTTAAGGAACTTCTTCCCTGCAAACTGTGCCAGATTATTGGTGTTCCTGTGCTATTGTTTGCCTCGTGACTCTTGCTGTGCATTTCCTCGTGTTTGATCTTCTGCTTTTGAACTTCAGGTTATGCTTTGCTTGTCGCTTGCTGTGACCCGATTACACCTCTGTCTGCTCCCTCTGTATCACGTTTGGCACGTCGGCTGTCACTATGAGGTGCCATGTCTGGGGTACGACGTGAGAGTTCCCACAGCCAAGTCCAGCCTGCATTGGGGCGTGCTCTTGTGAATACCGTGGGGCTCCATAGACTCAGCTCCCTGGCTTGTCACCATCTCTCGTTGTGGTTCAGAGGATCCACATGCATATTCGTTACACCAAATGATTACTCATATGTCAAGGTACATAGCTTTTTTTTTTGTTCAGGTTGCTTCATCCTAAAGGGAGTAACAACAGAATATTCAAGGCATCAAATGAATCTCTCTGCCCATATACAGCAGTTTTACACAATCAAAAAGGCTCTGAAAGTCTATCTACTAGATCTGTATAAGTGTAATGGCTAATACATTCAAGATGAGTCAGATCCAGATGTTCACCCTCATCTACCCGAAGGGATTGCTCTTTCCTTGACTGTCTCTAGGTAACATAAATGATAGTGAATGGTAAATAGGCTCTTTGCTTCCTTTCACCCAACGGTAATTAGGCCCACAGAGATTGAAGAAATATCTTAAGCAAAGCATTTCCTGTTGCTGCCAATAATGAATCCACTTTTTACAAGTTTGATGGTTTCACAGAGCAATAGATCCATAAGTTTTTGTTTTCTTTAGCAGCCATTAAATAAAAAGTATTGTACATTTACTGTACACTGTAGTAAAGGAAATTGGTGTGCTACTCTATATGTGGTAAAAAGCAATAAGGGCATGTCCCCACGGCACGGGTTTTCAGACGGTTTTTCAGCCGGTTTGTGGTTTTTCAGACCGCCTGAAAAACCAGCCGAAAATGAGCACAGTGGTGCTTTATGGAAAACCCGTGCTGCAGTCCCCAGTGCTTGGGTTTTGCGTCCGGCTGTTTTTCCGCCCGCGGTCGGGCTGCAGACCTTGGTGCTAGCGGGCGGACGTTATCTTTGCTTGCGAATGTGATGGGGGAGAAAAGCCGCCCCCCCCCCGCAGCCGGTATTCCGGTATTTGTCCTGTGCTGTGGGAACGCACCCTAACTGTGACTTGTACCTGTATGGCTGCCCACATGACTTGTACTCATAGGCTGTATGCACACATATTCCTCTTTGATGTAATGGGTACAAGGGCCGATTTTTTTTTAGGATAGCAAAAGTGACAGTATTTGTGAAACTGCACAGTTTTTAAACTGTTCTCGTGTTGCTATGGTGAAGAAATGGCACCATTGCGAATAAGTTTTGTAAAAACTGTGTAGAACCACGTGCCATTAATGTGAGAGGTGAATGTCAGCTACAAAGGTGTGCAAGGGCAGACTAACACGCTACAGTAGATTAGCTCAACACCAAAATGAACCAGGGGGCGACCAAACGTGACTAAAACAACAGTTCAAAACAAATACACCCAAAGAGGGAAGACACACTCACTTGTAATATTGTGTGTCACTATCAATGACTTCCCATCAACATTAGAGATGAAGATTTAAAAGTATGGAAAATGTAACTTTCAGCTATGTTTGTTTAAAGCTCTGTCATATGTACTAAAATTAAATAAATTGGCAGCTAGATACTTAGAGTAATCTGTTAGATAATATGAGTGCACAAAAGAAAGCACCACTTTGACATATGTTAGTGCAATATTTCACATCAAAATGGCCAGGGACAACAGAGATAAACTTATTAAAAAATCACATGTATAGATCAAATTTCACCAACCAACACGAATGTGAAAATGCAAAATTATAGCAATAAGTAATCTTTCCCTGGACTACCCTATCAAACCTGTATGGCCAATGGGACATATTGTGGGGCAGTCGCCCCAACACGAGCGATCATGTCTGAATATCTGTCACTATTGTAAAACTGAGCTCTATAATGCCCTACTGTATGGGCCCTCTGTACAGTATAATGTTAGCAAAAGTCCCAACATGTTTTGATCCTTCCAAGAAAATGACAAAATAGATCTCCTCAAGGTACTGGTTAAGGTACGTATTCAGGGCCATCTTTTCCATTGGGCAGGGTAGGCAGTAGGCTGCCTACCTTGCCAAGTGATGTGACTCGGCCCCAGCAGCAGGTCCGGGCGGTGATGTCATCACCTCCTGCACTGCTGTATCTCCTGGGACGACAGCTTGTAAACTTCCGGCCTAGGAAATCCCGGGAGCCACGTCCCGACGAGGGAGCATGGAGAGGTGAGTAATGTTTTTTAATAATTTTATTTTCAGAGTCAGAGGGGTCTATAACCTACAGGGCGCTATATACAGGGGGCCATATAACATACACGGGGCCTATAACCTATAAGGGGCTATATACAGGGGGCCATAAAACCTACAGGGGGCTATATAACCTACAGTGGGCCATATAACCTACAGTGGACCATAAAACCTAGAGGGGGCTATATGCAGAGGGGGCCATATAACCTACAGGGGGCCATATAACCTTGAAGGGGCTATATACAGAAGGCCATATAACCTAGAGGGGGCTATAGCCAGGGGGCCATGTAACATACAGGGGGCCATATACTCTACAGGGGATATATACAGGGGGCAATATAATCTACAGGGGGCTATATACAGGGGCCAAATAACCTACAGGGGGCCATATAACCTACAGTGGGCCATATAACCTACAGGGGGCTATATACAGGGGACCATATAACCTACAGGAGGCTATATAAAGTGGGCCATAAAACGTACAGGGGGCCATAAAACATACAGGGGTTTATAACCTACAGGGGGCTATATACAGGGGGTCATAAAACCTTCAAAGGGCAATATACAGGGGGCCATATAATTTATAGGGGGCCATATACAGGGGACCATATAACCTACAAGGGGCTATATACAGGGGGTCATAAAACCTACAGGAGGACAGAAAACCTACAGGGGGCTATAAACAGAGGGCCATATATCCTACAGGGAGACATATAAAACACATTGGCTATATACAGGGGGCAATATAACCTACATGGGGCCATAAAATCTACAGGGGATATATACAGGGGGCAATATAACCTACAGGTGGCTATATATAGGGGGCCATATAACCTACAGGTGGCTATATAAAGTGGTCCATAAAACCTACAGGGGGCCATAAAACCTATAGGGGCTTATAACCTACAGGGGGCTATATACAGGGGGCCATAAAACATACAGGGGCCAGATAACCTAAAGGGGGCTTTCTACAGGGGGCCATATAAAACAGAGGGGCTATATACAGGGGGCAATATAACCTAAACGGGACCATATAATCTACAGGGGATATATACAGGGGGCAATATAACCTACAGGGGGCTATATACAGGGGGCCATATAACCTACAGGTGACCATAAAATCTACAGGGGATATATACAGGGGCAATATAACCTAGAGAGGGCTATATACAGGGGACCATATAACCTACAGGGGGCTATATAAAGTTGGCCATAAAACCTACAGAGGGCCATAAAACCTACAGGGGCTTATAACCTATGGGGGGCTATATACAGGGGGCCATAAAACCTTCAGGGGGCTATATACATGGGGCCATAAAACCTACAGGGGGCCAGATCACCTACAGGGGCTATATACAAGGGGCCATATAACCTACAGGGGCCATATACAGGGGACCATATAAACTACAGGGGGCTATATACAGGGGGCCATATAACCTACACGGAGACATATAACCTATAGGGAGCTATATACAGGGAGCCATATAACCTACAGGGGCTATACACATGGGGTCATATAACCTACAGGGGACCAAAAAACCTATAGGGGCCTATAACCAACAGGGGGCTATATACTGGGGGCCATATAATTGTCATGGGGCCAGAACCTACAGGGGGCCTATAACCTACAAGGGTCTGTGTACAGGGGCATATTACCTACAGGGGGCTATATACAGGGGGCATATCACCTACAGGGGCCTATTTACAGGGCATATATCACCTACAGGGGGCATATAACCTACTGGAGGCCTATAACCTACAATGGCCTATATACAGGGTGCATATCACCTACAGGAGCCTATATGCAGGGGTCATATAACTAACTGTGGGCCTATAACCTACAGGGGGCCTATTACCTACAGAGGGCATTTTACCTACAGGGGCCTATCAACAGGGGGGCGGTATATCTACCTGTACCGCCAGGGGCTATATACAGGGGGAAAAAAAGTATTTAGTGAGCTACCAATGGTGCAAGTTCTCCCACTTAAAAAGATGAGACAGTCCTGTAATTGACATAATAGGCAGACGAAATGAGAAAACAAATTAAAAAAATCACATCGTCTGATTTCAAATGAATTTATTTGCAAATTGTGGTGGAAAATAAGTATTTGGTCTCCTACAAACAAGCAAGATTTCTGGCTCTCACAGACCTATAACTTGTCCTTTAAGAGGCTCCTCTGTCCTCCACTCATTACCTGTAGTAATGGTACCTGTTTGAACTTGTTATCAGTATAAAAGACACCTGTCCACAACCTTAAACAGTCACACTCCAAACTCCACTATGGTGAAGACCAAAGAGCTGTCGAAGGACACCAGAAACAAAATTGTAGCCCTGCACCAGGCTGGGAAGACTGAATCTGCAATAGGCAAGGAGCTTGGTGTGAAGAAATCAACTGTGGGAGCAATAATTAGAAAATGAAAGACATGCAAGACCACTGATACCCGGAACCTTCGTTCCGGGGCTCCACGCATGATCTCACCCCGTGGGGTCAAAATGATCACAAGAACAGTGAGCAAAAATCCCAGAACCACACGGAGGGACCTAGTGAATGACCTGCAGAGAGCTGGAACCAACAAAGTCTACCATCAGTAACACACTACGCTGCCAGGGACTCAGATCCTGCAGTGCCAGAAGTGTCCCCCTGCTTTAGCCAGTACACGTCCAGGCCCGTCTGAAATTTGCTAAAGAGCATTTGGATGATCCAGAAGAGCATTGGGAGCATGTCATATGGTCAGATGAAACCAAAGTAGAACTGTTTGGTAGAAACACAACTCGTCGTGTTTGGAGGAGAGAGAATGCTGATCTGTATCCAAAGAACACTATACTTACTGTGAAGCATGGGGGTGGCAACATCATACTTTGGGGCTCTTTCTCTGCAAAGGTACCAGGACAACTGTTCCATGAGATTTTGAGTGCAAACCTCCTTCCATCAGCAAGGGCATTGAAGATGAAATGTGGCTGGGTCTTTCAGCATGACAATGATCCCAAGCAAACCGCCAGGGCAACAAAGAAGTGGCTTTGTAAGAAGCATTTCAAGGTCCTGGAGTGGCCTAGTCCAGATCTCGACCCCATAGAAAACCTTTGGAGGGAGTTGAAAGTCTGTGTTGCCCAGCAGCAGCCCCAAAACATCACTGCTCTAGAGGAGATCTGCATGGAGGAATGGGTCAACATACCAGCAACAGTGTGTGCCAACATTGTGAAGATTTACAGAAAATGTTTGAGCTCTGTCATTGCCAACAAAGGATGTATAACAAAGTATTGAGATGAACTTTTGTTATTGACCAAATACTTATTTTCCTCCATACTTTGCAAATAAATTCTTTCCAAATCAGACAATGTGATTTTCTGGATTTGTTTTATCATTTTGTCTCTCATAGTTGTGGTCTGCCTATGATGTCAATTACAGGCCTATCTCATCTTTTTAAGCGGGAGAACTTGCACAATTGGTGGCTGACTACATACTTTTTTCCCCACTGTACTTACCTACAGGAGGCAGTATATCTACCTACAGGGAGCTATGTACCTACCTACAGACGGCAGTATATCTACTTACAGGGAGCTATATACCTACCTACAGAGGACAGTATATCTACCCACAGGGGACAGTATATAATGTTGTGCCTACAGGGCGTTGTGTATATATGTATTGTAGGAAGGCACAAGGTGCGGTGGTTGACGGACAATACGTGTCACCGATCTGCCACCAGTTATTCTGGTGTCAGCGGCAATAGGCCACTGACACGGTTTTGTATTTTTAGTATGGCAGTCATGCCATGATCCGGGTCGGGCTTTATTGGAGCAGTCTGTAGAGTTGGGTGGGATGGACTGCTCCCACATTTCAGTCCAGGGCTTACCAGCCCTAAATAAGGCCAGCAGGCTCAGGTCAGTGTGTGGTGTGGTTCCCTTCCTGTCAAAACTGCTCGGTGGAGTGAGCATTAGTGAGAGAGCCTGAGCTGGGCCTTAATAACCCTGGAAGTACTGCAGAGACCTGAACATGGGTTTGTTAACCCTGGGAACCGCCGTACGGTATTGTGACCGATAACACGGACTGTAATTTGTTTATTTTGGCTGAAGCAAGCCCTGCTATTTATGTTTTCTGGATTATGTGACTGATAAAAATAAATCCTGCAGTGTTGCACATTTAAGGACTGCCTCCGTTTGAGCTAATTCTCCACAGTTGGTGTCTCGGATGTGGGCAACATCCTGGAATAAGAGGCTGCATGTCCTGGATTAAGGTGACGGCTACTCATAAAAACCAAACAGGCAAAATGGAGGAGCTGCTGAAGCACCTGTTGCAGGTGAGCACCCAACAGCAACAGGCCCATGCAGAGTCTGTGCGGTCACAGCAGGAGACCAACCAGCTCTTAATCAGGCAGATGGCCAGATGGAGGAAGCTATTCGGGCGAAGGAGGCCCCAGCTACACCCCGCCAGGAGGAAGGACAGCAGGTGCGGAAAAGAGTACGAGACGCCCTGCAGAAGATGACCCCAGGGGACGACGTGGAATCCTTCCTTACCATCTTTGAGCGGGTTGCTGAACGGGAGAGAGTACCAGCTCCCCAGTGGGGAGAGGTCCTGGCCCCGTTTCTCACTGGCGAGCCTCAAAAGGCTTACTATGACTTATCTCTGCAGGATGCCAGGGAATACCCTCGACTCAAGTCGGAGATTCTGGCGCGCCTGAGCGTGACGGTCACAGTCCGGGCACAAAGTGCAGGAGGGACAGGCCCCTGAGGTCCCAAATGTTTGATCTCCTGCACCTCGTCCAGAAATGGCTGCAGCCGGAGGTCTGTTCCCCAGCCCAGATGGTAGAGAGGGTCCGCTTTGTGCACGCTCTTCCCAAACCAGTGCAATGCTGGGTGGCGCAAGGGAATCCCCAGACGGCGGATGACTTGATCGGCTTGGTGGAGAGATATCAGGCCGTGGAGAATTCCCTGGCTGATCCAGGACCATTTGCCTCTCCCTACTGGCAGACCCAGACTGACTCAGGAAGCCTAAGAAGGGGTACTAAGCTCCCTAGAGACGCCCGTCCCAAGGCCAAGGCCCTGCCAGAGCCGACGTCCGGGACATTATCTGCTGGAGATGCCATGCTGTGGGGCATGTGGCGGCCCGGTGCCCTGTCGGCTCGGAACCGATGGATTGTTCCATTGGGCGGCGTACATCTCTGTTGGCGCTTCCGGCATGCACAGCCGGGTTGGACACTACCAAGGGACTTCCACTCTGTCCCATCAGGGTGAATCCCTCTCATGGGAATTTAGGACTCGGGGAGTTTGGTCACTCTCCTGACGGCCTGTATCCCGCATGTGTTGGTCCCAGGGAGATACCAAAGTGTACCCAGTGGCCCAAGTCACGTTAAATCCCAGTAAGGTTACAGCATCACACCATGTAGGCGGTGTGCAGGGGTTACTACATGAAGTGATAATAGGCCAGGACGGCTCTCTCTTTTGGGGACTGTGGGAAAGTACCGTCCAAGGGAAGCCCCCCGAGAGCCCGGACAGCCCTGAGAGCCCTGACCCCAACGTGGCCCCCGAGTTCCCATTCTCGGTCATGGTAGGTGACGAGGAGGAGCCAACCCCTGACGAGACCGTTCCCGACCTAGGGGTCTCCCGGGAAAACTTTAGGACGGCTCAACTGCAGGGCGACACCCTAAAAGGGGCGTTTAATAGTGTGGTAGTGCTTGATGGGGTTCCTCAAGAGCCAGGGGCAGAGGAGAGATTTCCCCACTTTGCTGTAAATGGAAACCTGTTGTACCGCATTACCAAAATCCGCGACAAAGTCGTGGAACAGCTTTTGGTTCCCAAACCATATCGACGCATGGTAATGGATCTGGCCCACGGTCATGTGTTGGGGGGGCACTTGGGGGCAGAAAAAACCGTAGAAAGAATTCTACCCAGATTTTACTGGCCAGGGTGCTACCGTGAAGTCCTTGATTATTGCCAGTCCTGTCCCCAGTGCCAGGCAACCTCCCCGGTTGCCAGTTTCCGCAGCCCACTCATACCCTTGCCTATTATTGAAACTCCTTTTGAGAGGATCGCCATGGATTTAGTGGGACCCCTGGTAAAATCGACTAGCTTGTGGAACATGAGATCGTGACCGAGCCTCAGGTGAGAGTAAGCTTAAAACCCTATAGGATTCCCGAGACCCGAAGAAAGATAGTGGCAAAGGAGTTGAAAAGGATGATAAAATTAGGAATGATAGAGGAATTGAAAAGAGTATGGTCCAGTCCCATCATGTTAGTCCCAAAGTCCAACTGTGAGTGGCAGTTCTGTAATGATTACTGCAAGCTCAATGAAGTGTCAAAAGTGGATGCATACTCTATGCCCCGGGTGGATGAGCTTATTGAGAGACTAGGGCCAGCCCGATATATCAACACCCTAGACCTTTCCAAGGGGTATTGGCAGATTCCCCTAGCCAAGGAAGCCTGGGAAAAGACGGCATTTTCCACACCGGAAGGGTCCTTCCAATATGTAAGAATTCCATTTGGGTTTCAAGGGGCCCCCACAAATTTCCAGATGGACATGGACAGGATCCTAGGTCCCCACAGTGAATATGCGTCAGCTTACCTGGATGATATCGTGATTTTCAACCGCGATTGGGAGAGTCACCTTGAGAAGGCCCAGGCTGTCCTGGATGTGCTAAGGAAAGGGGGTTTTACCATCAATCCCAGTAAGTGCACCATAGGGATGGAAGAGGCCCTATACTTGGGGTATATCGTGGGAAGAGGAGTGATAAAACCCCAGGTAACTAAGATCGAAGTCATCAAACACTGGCCCCGTCCGCTTAATAAGAAACAAGTGAGAAGGTTTCTGGGAATCGTGGGGTATTATCGGTGGTTTATCCCCAAGTTTGCCGAGATGGCAGCACCCTTGATGGACCTGATCAAGGGAACTAAGTCCGCCATGGTCAATTGGTCTCCAGAGGCTGAAGAGGCCTTCCAAAACTTGAAAGTAGCCCTGTGTAGACAGCCGGTTTTAGTGGCCCCGGATTTCTCACGGGAATTTGTGGTGCAAACAGATGCCTCAGAGGTCGGCCTAGGAGCCATAATGTCCCAGGTTGTCAATGGGGAGGAGCATCCCGTGTGTTTTCTCAGCAGGAAGCTGTCCCCTGCAGAGCGTACTTATGCCATAATCGAGAGGGAATGCTTGGCTATTAAATGGGCGCTCGATTCTCTGCAGTATTACCTTCTGGGACGGAAATTTAGGCTGGTGATGGATCATGCCCCTTTGAAATGGTTAAAGGAAAAAAAGGGCAACAATGCCAGGGTCATCCGTTGGTTTCTGGCCCTGCAAGATTTTAATTTTTCGGTAGAACACAGGCCAGGTAAGCTGCAAAGTAATTCAGATGCCCTATATAGGGTACATAGCATGATGGCTGAGGGTGCCCAGTCCCTCGGCGCCTGGAAACCTGAGCACCCTCCCCCCGCTGCACAGCTGCACCACCGGTCACCCAGTGATGCAGACATCACGGCTGCTACCTGTGTCTCAGGCAGAACAGCCAGGATCATCGCACCGCCTGCTCCGCAGCCCGAACTAGGCCGTAAGCTTATGCATAGGCTTTTTTTGTAATATGGGCTTCTCTCTAGCTAATTAATTACTGGGAGTGGCCCTACCTGGCTAATTACTGGGGGCCACCCTACCTGGCTAATTACTGGGGGTGGCTCTGCCTGGCTAATTACTGGGGGTGACTCTACCTGGCGATTTACTGGGCGCGCCTCTACCGGGCTAGTTCCTAGGGACAACCTTACCTGGCTAATTACTGGGGGCAGCCCTACTTGGCTAATTACTGGGGGTGGCTCTGCCTGGCTAATTACCTGAGTTGGTCCTACCTGGCTAATTACCGTGGACGACTCTACCTGGCTAATTAATGGGAGCAAATCTACCTGGCTAGTTACTGGGGGTGGCCCTACCTAGCTGGTTACTGGGGGTGGTGCTACCTGGCTAATTTCTGGGGGCAGCCCTAGCTACCTGGCTGATTACTGAGGGAAGCCCTATCTACCTAACTAATTACTGGGGGCAGCCCTAGCTACCTGGCTAAGTACTGGGAGCAGCACCAGCTACCTGGCTAATTACTGGGGGCAGCCCTATCTATCTGGCTAATTATTGGGGGTGGCCTTGTCTACCTACCTATTTAATGCGGTGGCCCTGTTTACCTAACTAACTACTGGGGGCCTATGTAACTACCTTCCTAATGGAGGCCCTATACACCTATTAACTGTGGGAGGTCCATATATACCTATCTTATGAGGGATCCTATATACCTACCTACTGAGAGGATCTATATAGGTGCCTAATGGGTATCTATATACCTCCATACATACTGTGAAGCCTTTATACTTATCTGTCTACTGAGGGGACCTATATACCCACTGAGGGGCTACCTAATTGGGAATTATATACCTCTTTACAACTTACTGAGGGGGCCTATTTACCTATATTCTGAGAGTACCTATATATCTACCTACTTTGGGAGGTCTATATACTTACCTGCCTACTGAGGGGGGGGCCTTGTAGACCTACCTAATGAGTACCTTTTTATATGCCACTTATCTGACTTTTTTAATTTCTAATTTTTAGGGTCTAACATACGCTGTTTGGGGTACAATTACTGTGTGGGACATCAAAGGGGGCACTATTACTATTTGGGGCTCTATGGATTGGGTTTGTACAGAAGTGGGAATTGATAGGAAAGTGCTGGAAAAGAGAGGAGTCTAAGATGTTTTTGTGGTAAATTCTACAGGGATGAGTAGTGGTCGGGAGAAGAAGACATTGCATTCTGTATGGGATGGAGAAAAAAAAGGGAAGAGAACAACTCAGAAAACACACCATGGAGTTTTGGGCCAGATAGAGAAGAAAAGGAGAAGAGAACAGCCCCTAACAGAGATGATGTCTCCTGATGTCAGGGGTAATTTTACTTCTGTGTTTAATCAGTTTTGCATTCATGTTATGGTGACCAGATTGGCGGTGTTCTAGGTTATATTGGTGCTTGTATAGTGGCGGCGTAGGCTAGACCCTGATTGTAAAGCAAGTGGACACCTGACTTTGTGATTAGGGGTTTCTCTGCACCACTTTTTCTTTCTTGCTTGTGTTTAGGGTGCTTTTACATGAAGAGGTTTTGGGTGCATTTTTTTAATGTTTTTTGTGCAGAAAAGTACAGCATTAACTGCTGTGCCTTTCTGCACAAAAACTGCATCCAAAAATGCATCAAAAACACACCAAAAACGTTCTATGTGAAAGCACCATTATAATGTTGTTTATTATAGAAAGTGACAAGGTGCGTGAACAAGGGAAATTTTTTAAGCGGATATTGTATGTGGGCTTTGTGCCAGGGCTGCTTTTTATTCCCAGTCTGGCCCTGCCTGTATGTATTACATTAAGTATTAGAAATAAAGTCCAATAAAGAAAACAGAGAGTCACAGGTGAAGTTGTATAAGGGCATTAAAGGGCTCAGTCTGACAATTTGACTGAACTGTATATTACAATTTTTGATATTCTATGTCCTCTTTGAGACTGCATTTTTGAGCATTTACTATTGCTATTAATCCATGCATGGTATGTCATAACTCTGTTTGGGTAATGGGGACATAGTAATGCACACATTTGTGCTTTTATGTTACATCAAGCCCGGTTTTGTCTTACATGAGTTATAAGGCAATAATGGTTGTTTCTATTATAGAAGTGCAGTCTGCTTTACTTGTTTCCTTTTGTCTATTTCAATTTACTATTACCCATGTTGACTTGCACTCTGATGGAGATTAGCGGTGCCTGCAATATTCTTTCTAAAGATAACTGTGACTCAGGTCTCAAATTATGCGATACATGTATATATGACATTAATACATGGCTCAATTTGAAGCACAGCTATAAGGATAAAATAGTCGACCAGTTCAGATTTATGAGGCGGTAGAACATTGGGTATTGAATAGTGTCAGATTTCTCAGGTCTACTCTTAACCCCTTAAGGACGTTGCGTTATTTTGTTGTTGACACATTCGTTTTTCCCTCCTCGCCTTCCCAGAGCCATAACTTTTTTATTTTACCACCTACATAGACCTACAAGGGCTTTTATTTTGTGGGACAAAATGTACTTTCTAATGGTGTTATTCACTGTACTAATGAATATACTAGGAAACTGCAAAAAAATTCCAAGTGGGACAAATTAGGAAAAAAAGTACTTGCGCCATGTTTGCGGGTGTTTTGCTTTTACGGCGTTCAATCTTCGATAAATATAATGTGTTATCTGTATTCTACAGGTTGATACGCATCCGCCAATACCAAACGTTATGTTTTGGTACCGTAAAAAAATTCCAAACATTTTGGAATCATGTGATCCATGAATGTGACATCATCAGTGAGGAAAAAAACTTTGAGATTCTTAATTCACATGTTTTGATCAAATTGCTTAAGCCACCCACGGCTACCAACGGGATCTCAAGGCGGGTGGTCCTACTCTATTTTTACCTCTCACTTGAGTCAACAGACTTCTCATTTGGGTCAACAGACCTCCATAATCCAGAGAGAAAAATAAAAAATGCACCAACAGCTTGTTATATCAGTGCAGTATGCTTTCAAGGTTGGTGCATTTTTTATTTTTCTCTCTGGATTATGGAGGTCTGTTGACCCAAATGAGAAGTCTGTTGACTCAAGTGAGAGGTAAAAATAGAGTAGGACCACCCGCCTTGAGATCCCGTTGGTAGCCGGGGGTGGCTTAAGCATTTTTTGATCAAAACATGTGAACTAAGAATCTCAAAGTTTTTTTCCTCACTGATGATGTCACATTCATGGATCACATGATGCTACATCCATTAACTGACCTCTGTGGTCACATGCTTTACATGCAGACATGACGAGGTCAGTGATTGGATGCAGCATCACATGATCTATTAACATAATGTCATCAGTGAGGGACGGGGGTGACTGGAGCTCTGGCAGCGCAGGAACAGTGGTGAAGGTAGAGTTAACTATGGGGTAATTTTCTATTTTAGCACAGTGGAAGGTGGCAGAGAGGGTTTTTAGAAGTGTTGAAAAACCTCCTTAAAGCGGTTGTCCGGGACTTACAAAAGCTTGTTGGTCAGCTGGGGTATGATTAGAAATAGAAAAAAAAAGTATACTCACCTCCGTGATGCTCCCGTTCTGTCCCGGTAGCCGTCCCGTACATCCCAGCTGCACAGTTAACGTCCATGTGAGTAATGTGAGAAAGGAGAGTACTGTGAACCTCTGCTTCAGGTCCCGTGGGTGGCTGGATATGTATATTGTTCAGTTTTAAAGAAAAGAGAAGGGGAGGCCGGGGTGGAGAACCATCTAACAGAGGGCAAGCATTGGCCAAGAGAGGACAATGGTCCAGAAGGCAGAAAGTGAAAGAGGGGCAGGAGAGGAGCCCCGGATATACACAGAGGACTTAGGAGAGAGTAGGCCTGAAGAGTCGGTCCTGGGAAACGATCAAGAGCTCTGTAGAGAGGTCCCTTGGGCTACGCTGCACTCCCAGAGAGAAAGACTTAGGGCTTGTCCCCACAGCACAAGTTGTTGGTTTTTCAGACGTCTTGCAGTTTTACAAACTGCCTGAAAACTGGGGAACTCAGAGTCTTTAACGGATATGATCCAGGCTTTGCATACAGAGTTGAGGGAACTTCGGCTGGAAGTGTCCCAGATGAAGGCAGAATAGCTACGAGTTCCGGAAATTACCTCCACCACCCACAGCATCCCTTCCAGAACAACTCCACAGACTTCAGTGGAAAATCGGTGCGGCAGTCCCCACTGCAGGGATTTTCCGTTGGATGGTTTTCTACACTGCTGGTGGTCCAAAAAACTTAGAACATGTTCATTCTTCTGCCTGGTTTTCAGGTGGAACATGAACATGTGGGTGCTAAGGGGAGGGCTTGAGTCTGCAAACCGTGGAAAAAAACTGTCTCCCTGCCTGACAAAAAAAAGACCAAATACCAGTTGGAAAACGCAGCCTTAAGAAGAGGCTACTTAGGAGGTTGTAAAACACGCTGAGGTAGACTGAGAGAGTCTCCCATGAAATGTGTGTGCTGAAGCATTGTACTGCTGCCTGGTGTTGTGACCTCAAAAGAGTATAACGTTCACAAAGTTTCCAGTGCTGTGAGCAAAAGTCTGATCTACCCCTGAAGAAGTTGTGTTGGCTGCTTACTGAGTGCTGGTGCATCACCCGTCCAACACTACACCTCTCCCCGCAGTAGTTAAAAGAACTTGCAGGTGGTTGCCAAGGCCAACGGACGTCTAGTCACAGTTGTAGCTCCCACCTATTACAAGCGAATTATCGTCTAGTAAAGGGTTCAATTAAGAAAGATGTCATTTTGAATAGTGTAAAAGCTGAATTGTTGGGAACTAGATTGAGAATAGATTCTGTCGGCTTGTTTAGTGTGAAGGGAGCCCTGGCCCTACCTATAAGCATATGGAAAGAAGTATGTTGAGCTGACAGCTGGCAGCCTCGGCCACCATAAGGGCATGTCCCCACGGCATTGGTTTGCGGCCGTTTCTTCAGACGGTTTGCGGTTTTGCAGACCGTCTGAAAACCGTCCGCAAACGAGCACAACGGGGCTCTATGGAAAACTGCCGGCCGCCCGAAAAATATTGTGTATGCACACTCTTTTCGGACGGGATATGTGCATGTCAAATGTGAAGGGGGAGGGCTTTTTTCTCCGCTTAACGCGGAGAAAAGCCGCCCCCCCCCCCCCCGCAGCCGTGAGTATGGCATTAAAACAGGACAAATACCGGTCGGATAAACCGACCGGTATTTGTCCTCTGCCGTGGGGACAAGGCTGTGTGCCTTTAGCAGCCACTATGGTAGCTATGCTGGTAGCTCCGCCACAGTAGTCATGTACTGGTATCTGTAAACAAAGACCACAGGGATCACTACAACATGTGCATTGGATTGGCCGGCTAATATTAAGAGAAGTTTTTTTTTATTTTAGGATCTTTGCCACTTTTTACTTTTTTCTTTAGAAACAGACAGCTTCTTCCAAACCAAACCCATGTGCCTTACCCTTTTTTAAAACATATGTAATCTCAAAATTAAATGTTTTTCCCAAGGGTTTTAAATTTGTGGGAACCCCCGTGGAAGTTTTAAAAAAAACTAAAAAAATCCCCATGCATGTGCTTACTCCCTGCCAAGGTTTTTGACCTTGATTAAAGAAAAGAAAAAGATTTTAAAGGGCCCGGATCCCCATCCGAGGTTTTGTTTTTAAACTTTTGTTGGGAGAATCTGTGGAAAATGCAGGAAAAAGTAATGCAACATGCTGCACTATTTTTCTGCTAAATTGATGAACACCTCAACAGAGACCGCATTTTTATCAAAAAGGAATTAAACCCTGACAAAGGGTATAAAAACCAAAACCCAACATTTTATGGGAATTTAATTGATAGTAAAATCCATTAAAATGCTTTCCCCCCAACCTAATGCGTACGTAAAACAAAAAACATCTGGTTTTCAAAAAATCCTGTCCCTTTTCCCCTTTGGGCCCCAAAAACCCTTTTAATAGTTTAACAAATGATCTGCTTTTAAGGAAATAAGGAAAATTTCATATAAAATACCAAATAAATGGATTCCCCTTTTTTTTTAAAACCAAAAAATAGACAAAAAACTTTCTTTTTAAAATAAAAAAATAGGGTTCTATGCCCAAAATTTAAAAAATTTGGGAAAACCCGTTTTAATTTTTTTAGTCCCCCCCCTTTAAACTTGATAAATAAGAGGGGCCCAAAAAACCCGAAATTCGGGTTTTTGTTTTACTTTTCTCCGGGAAAAAATAACTTAATTCCGAATTAAATTCGGGACGAATCCGTTAAAAAACAACTTAAAATTTTTAGGCTGCCACAGAGCCTGCAGGGGGCGGAGAACGTAGTGCCATCTTAAAAATGCAGAGGGGGCTTTTGGTTTTGGTTTTTCATACAAGTTGTGTTTTAGTATGACCCCACACATGACTGCCCGCCGCTCTTTTGAAAGCCTTCACAAAAAAAAATTCCCTTTTGGGACTTTAAAAAGGGCAAAACTGAAACCGGGAAAAAATGAAGGGGGAAAGGGACCTTTATAAAGTCACGGCCCCGCAGCCACACAGCAAACAAGAGGGCCCCGAAAAAGGGGAAAAAATGAAAATTCTTTGGGGGTTGGGGAAAAAAAAGGGGGTAGACCACGAGTGGGACAAAAAGACACGTTTGAAAAAGGGCATGCAAACAGCAGCAGAGGTTTAACAGTGGGCACAAGACACAGTGTGTAGGCCCACGGCAGGGGAACCACAAGCACAGGGATGAGGACCCGAGAGTTGGGACCCAAAGACAGAAATGGTAGGTCACCCAGGCCCCCAAACCCCAGCCCCAGCAAGAAAGGCCCCCAAAAGTGGCACAAAAGAAAATTTGTAAAAGGGCCCGGGAGCCGCCACAGCCCCGCAAAGCATGAAGGTTTAGACAAATGGGAAAAAAAATGACACGGGGTGTAAAGGGCACGGCCGCAGCCCACAGCAGCAGCCTGAGGTCAGACAGGGCCAAAAATGAAAATTCTTGGGGGTGGCAAAAACCGGAGTAGGCCCCCCAGAGTGGGAAAAATGCAAGGAGCGGAAGGGGGACCCCGGGGAGCAGCAAGGTTAAGACCGTGGCCCAATGACAGAGGTTGGGGGAGGTTGGGGGGCAATACCAGTTGCCGGTAAAAAATTTGGGGAAACCCGTCACGATGTGTGGCATCAAGCGGGTGGGGAACATCAGATTATGGCTGAGGGAGGTAGGTTTTAAAACCCCGACTTTAATTTTTCACAATTTTTGGGGGAGGGGATCCCTGGCGGGTTTTAGTCTGACGCCTAAGGCATTGGTTTTGGGGAAATCCTGGCCCCAAACCCCCCTCCGATTCAAACTTGGGCAAAAGGGCCCGTCCGATCCCAATTTTCCCGGGGCAAGCGGGTTCTCCCTTGGGGGAAAAAGAAAAGGCCCCTGCCGCACTGAAAAACCCCCTTGATGCCACACTCCCGGCCGGGCCCCGGGTAAACCCTTTTCCCCTGCAAACCGGCAAATTGCGGCCCCCCCAAAATCCCCGTTTTTTTGGTGCCCATATCCAGCGGACTTCCCAACTGGGGGGGGCAAGTGCTTTTCCAATTAGGCCCCCCAAACCTTTTTGGTTTTAGGGGCTGCCCGGCCCCGCTGCTTTTCTGGCCCCTTTCCCTCCTCACTAAGGGGGGGGGATGGAAGCTGGGTCATCAGTGACCCCCAGACTTAAAGGTTGGGTGAGGAGCTGGTCACTCTCCTTTCCCCCCCCCCCTTCCCCCCCCGCAGCCCCCCGGCTGGGTACGTGACGCTGAAGAACCCCCGTTCAGACCTGTCCCCGAGGAAAGGGGGGATGGGCCCCCACAAAAAGGGAGCGGCCAACTACTACGGGGGATTTTCCCCAAAAAATTTTTTGAGTTTTTCCCCCCTCTCAAAAGCTGGGAAAAAGGCCCCATTTTGGGAAAAAAGTTTGCAAGGGTCCCCAAAAAGGGGGGAGAGCCAAAGTCACCCTCTGCTGGGTGCTTTAATATTTTTGGCCGTCCTTTTCCGGCAAAAACAGCATTCGCGGGGGCCCTCTTACAATTTACTCCCCAGGGGGTTTCCCGCCTCCATCTCCACTGTATACTGCCAAAGGGCTTCTTTCGGGGCAAACTGCCCCGTCCCTTTCCCCCATCCCCTCTACCCCTCCTGCTGCCCCTGCTCCCCCTCTCTTGTCACCTGGGTAGAAAATCCACTCATTTCACCAGACAATGCTTCTGCTCCAATGTCCTCCTCCTCCTCCTCCATTTCAGTCCCCACCGGACGCCATGTGGCCGCAAAGATGTAGCCCGCCACGTCTCCAGTCCCCTGCCCAGACAGATTTTTCAGCATCTGTTCCAGGACATGAAGAATGGAATGACTTATTCATCCCTATTTCCTGGCGACTGACAAATAATGTGGCCTCCTCAAATGGCCTCAATAAACGGCAGGTGTCACGCATGAGCTCCACTGGCTGACATCAAACTTACACAGGGAGTACTCCTGTCTGATTTGATCATCAAAAAATCGTTACTGGCCTTTCTCTGTTCAAAGATGCAGCCCAAACATGTGCGGCTGGAATTCCAAACGGGGGGAAAAACATTGCATATCAGAGTGTGTGGGGGAGGCCGTTCTGCCTGCTGCAACTGAGGAGGGTGTTCCTGGCTTTGTAGGAATGGATGAAGTGCCATGCACAGTTTCCTGGCCATTTTCAGAATCTTCTGAAGATCGGTGGAAGACCTTCATGAACCTTTTCACAACCAGATTGACAGTGCGCCATGCAGGGCGCATGGACAATCCCTCCTCGGTGCAGCGCGGGCCCACCATGTTCCCTCCCATTGTCCTCACCATGGTTCCGATTTGCAGTTGGCGCGGGAGAAAGCCACACATCGATTTCTTGCTGCATGACGCGGAGCAGTTCCTCCCCCTTTTGTGACTTCTTTTCGCCGAGGCAAGCCAGGTGAAAGAAATTGCGTAACACCGCTGTGCCCAAAACATGTGGTATGATGGAGCAAGTACTTTTGGAGGCTGAGATGGTGGTGGTGGGTGGAGGAGGAGGAGGGGACATTGGCGCAGGGCCGCCAGTTTGACAACGTGGAAGGAGAAAGCGGCGTCTCCTGTTCAAGTTGTTGGTGTGCCTGGGCCGGAAGCACATTCATCCAGGGGCCGTAAAGGATAGTACTGGCCCTGACCGTAAGTTACAGCTCCAGACGTCCGCGCTGCCGTGCACCTTGGAACAAACCGATAAGCTCCGGGGGCTTGGCCCACCTTCTGTTTCTAATATTTATGAAGTGTGGTACTGCCTTTTTGGAAAAGAAATTTCGCTTGGAACTCTCCAATTTTCGGCTCGGCACAAGCCATTAGTTCTCTGAACGGGGCGCAGAGTCCACCATTTGGAAAAAGGGGAGGGACTGCAGCACCAACAACTTGGACAGGAGTACGGGCAGCTTCTGCAAACCCTTTGGATGATTGGACGCATACTGTTGTCTCTTTGCAATGCCTCGCTGAACGATGCTGGCCCATGAGTACGAGGAGCAGGGGGCATCTGGACCGGGAGATGTTGTCAAAGAGAAACAGCTCCCTTTGCAAAAGGTGGTGGAGCCTGACTGGTTTGGAAGGGCATGGGGTGCCACGGGTCGCTGCGCTGCTGCTTTTTGGCGGGGCGGCAATGGACCCCCCACATCTGAGCTACTTTTTCCCCCCAGGGGCCAAAAAAAAACCGGAGGGGTTGACGCTGCATATTTTTTAAACGAAAGGGCGTGGGCCAACGTTAGCCCCTTTGGCCACGTTCACTTTCTCCCCCACAGATTCTACATATACCCATATTCGGGCTCCCCCCGGGGGGTTTTTAGCAAAGAACTGCCCCCACCGCCGAGAATGGGAAATTTTACCCCCCAAAGCTCCCACGGGGGACAAATTGCCCGCGTTTCCCCCCTCGCTGGGGCCCCTGTGCCGCTACTTTTTTGGGGCCCCGCAAAGGGGGTTTTTTCCCCCCGGGGCCGCTTGGCTCCCGACCTCACACTGCTGCTACCCTGCTGACCCCCCCCGGCCAAACGACCCATTGCGGCTGCGCTGCTGCCGGGGAACGCCCCAAAACCAAAAAAAAAAAAAAAAAAAAACCCAAAAAAAAAAAAAAAAAAAACCCTAAAAAAAAATTTGCCCCCTCCCCTTCTCCCCCTGAAAAAAAAGAATAAAAAGTTAAAAAAAAAAAAAAAAAAAAAAAAAAAAAATTTAAAAAAAAAAGCCCTTTTTTTAAAACCCTTGCCTCCCCCCGGCCCTCCCAAATGTTATTTGGGGTTTTCATTGTAAACTGCTTTCCTCCATCACCGGTTTTGGTATGAAAAGGGGCCTGACCCCTCAAAACTGACCTCCCATGCCCCCTTAAACATCTAACTTTCCCCGCCTACTCAAAACCCGGGGATTTTGGGGCCCCATTTTTTCCCTTTGCCATTAGCTGTTTGCCCTCCCTCCTAAAATTGTTCCCTTGCTATTTAGTGGCACTGAGCCCAAAACCACATAGAAAGTCTCGGGCCCTGGGGGGAACCGGAGGGGGGACAGAGGGGGGTTTTGGGGACAGGTGAGGGCCGTTTAAACCCCCCCGCCCCCGGGGGCCATCCCAACAAAGGGGTTGTGTTGACTTTCCCACGAACTCTTGGTTTTGGGTTGCCCAAATGTCATCTCGGAGGAAGGGATGACCTAGTAAAACCAACAAAACCCTTTGGGGTTTTGCTGAAAAACCCCCGGGCCCGCTAAGGGACAGGGGAGTTGGGGCCTCCCCGAGTGACCCCCTGCTGCGACGCCCCCTTGCTGTCTGTGCCTGCTCCAGGAAGGGTTTGTGCCTCTCCCACTCGCAGGGAAGACCTGCTCCTCCTGTCGGGACATACGTTTGTTCTAAAAGTAAAAACCCACTTTTTGATGAAAACTGTAAAAAGGGATAAATACACCCCTTGTTTTTTGGACTCCAAATGAACCCACAAAGAAGCTTGGGTAACCCTTGGTTTAAAAAATTGGCTCCAAAAAAGGGAAAGAAAAAATTAAACTTGTAGGGCCTTTTAAAAACTTTGGGGAATTGGGTTTACTGAATAAAAAAAAGCACAAACAGGTTTAAATTTAACCTTTCGGATATAAATTTAAATTTTTACAGAATTTCTTCTTGGCGGTGAAAAACAAAGTTTTTTTAAAACGGGAGTACAACTGCAGAAAAAACGTTTAAAATTAACCCCGGGATGTAAATTGCGCCAAACAATTGGGGCAGCCACAAAACTAACGAGTTTTGTAGCGGGGTTAAAAAGGCGGGGTTTTCTAGTACACAACAAGAAAAAAACTTTTTAAATTAACCTTCGCTTGTGAATTAGGTTTACAGGAAAATTGTTTTTTTTGGCCCGGTGAAAAAGAGGGTTTTTTGGAGTCACCAAAAGCGGGCAAAAAACAACGTTTTTAAATTTAACCCCCGGGATGAAAATTTGCGAAAAAGGGAATTGGGTAGCCACAAATTTATTTACCCTTTTGAAGCGGTTAAAATTGCGTGTTTTCTACGCTACACAACAAAAGAAAAAATTTTAAAAATTTAAAAATTTTTTTGCTTGTAAAATTATGGTGGGGGGAAAAATTGTAATTTTTTGGCATAAAAAAGACGGTTTCTTGGAGTCACCCAGCACGAACAACGTTTTAATTAAACCCCTGGAGGTAAATTGCGCAAAAAATTTGGTAGCCACAAACTACTAGCTTTGTAGCGTGTTAAAATTTCCGTGTTTTCTAGCTACACAAAAAGAGAAAAATTTTTTAAAAACCCTTTTTGCTTGGGAATTATGGTACAGGAAAATTGTAATTTTTTGGCGGTGAAAAAACGGTTTCTTGGGGGCCCCACAGCAGCAGAAAAAACGCTTAAATTTAAACCCCCCTGGATGAAAATTTGGGCAAAAAAAGAATTGAGCACCCCCAAAAAACACTACTTTGTAGCGGGGTTACAATTGCGTGTTTTTTTATGCAACACAAAAGAGAAAAAATTGAAATTTAAAAACCTTTTGTTTGGGTAAATTTTTGGTAAAAGGAAAATTGAAATTTTTTGGCCCGGTGAAAAAGTTGGTTTTTTTTTGTCACCACAGCAAAAAAACCAACCCTTAATTGACCCCGGGAAATGTAAATTGCCCCAAAAAAATTGAGAAACCCCACAAACTACTAGTTTTGTAGCGTGTTACAATTTGCGTGTTTTTTTAGCTACCAAAAAGAGAAAAAATTGAAATCAACCTTTGCTTGTAAAATTTTGGTCCCAAAAAATTGAAATTTTTTGGCGTGAAAAAGGGGTTTTCTTGGAGGCCCCACAGCAGCAGAACAACGTTTAAATTTAAACCCCCTGGATGAAAAATTGCAAAAAAAGAATTGAGCGGGCCACAAACAACTAGTTTGTAGCGTGTTACAATTGAGTGTTTTCAAAGCTACAAAAAAAGAGAAAAAATTGTAATTAACCTTTGCGTGTGAATTAGGGTACAGGAAAATTGAAATTTTTGGCGGTAAAAAGGGGTTTTTTTTTTTTTTTTTTTTTTTTTTGAAAAGAAAAAAAAAAGGTTTAAAATCCCCCGGGGAAAGGGGGTAAATTGCGCAAAAAAATTTTGAGCACCCCAAAAAACTACAAGCTTTATAGGTTTTAACAATTGCGTGTTTTCTACGCTACAAAAACAAGAGAAAAAATTGAAATTTAAACCCTTTTGCTTGTAAATTTATGGGAAAGGGAAAAATTGTAATTTTTGGCCCGGTGAAAAAGGGAACGGTTTATTTTTTTTCACCCAAAAGCAGAAAAACAACAACGTTTCAAAAAAAAAACCCCCCTGGATGTAAATTGCGAAAAAGAATTGAGCACCCAAAAAATGAAGGGGGTATTTGAAAGTAAAAAACGCTGTTTTTTTAAATGAATACAACGGGAACTGGTAGATCCCCCTTGGGGTTTAAAAGGGGCTGTGAGAAATATTTAAAAAAATGTATATGCAGCTGCAGTGGGAAAAACCCCACCCCGGACTTCAGATCCAAAACCCCAAAAAAACAGAAAATAGAAAATTAAGAAAAACAGTCTCTGAGACAAGCTAGAAACCCCCAAAAACGCTGTATAAAAATTTTTTCTTAGTAAGACAATTTTCAATCAGGCCCCAGCAGCAATTTTTCCCTGATCAGTACAGTGAGAGGGGTGTTAGCTCCCAGCGTCGCCCCAGAATTATATAAATGCGGTGGGCGTACCCGGGGGCCCCCCGGTCTCTGGAATTTTGGGTTCATCTTGCACAAAAATTTATGCAGGCTATGCCCTTCTTCCCCCCCAAATGCTTTTTCCCCCCCCTGTAACCCCCATGGGGCTTTGCAGGGCCCTTTTAAACAATGAAAAGCAAAAATCTTTGTTCAAAGCCAAGTACCCCAAACTTCGACTTTGTTTTAGAACCGAAGTTTTCCTTTAAAATTTTAAACGAATTTCCCCTTCGTTAGAAAAACAATTCCCCCCAAACCCCTCCCGATCACAAAATATATTAAAATCAAAAAATCATTTTCTTTGGGCCTAACCTGGGCAGTATAATTTTGCCCCGTATATAAAGCTGGAGCTCAAAAAATGTAAAACCTTTAAACGCTCCCAAATTTTAGGGGAAAGAGATTTTTCCTTAGAGGGTTTTTTATAAACAAAACACTTTTTTATAAACTGCAGACACATTCAACCAGTCATTTAAAAGTTTGGGCCCCTTTTTTAAAAACCCTTTCTTTTTTCTATAAAGCCCTTGGGGATCATTATGTTAAAGAGCTGTGTTTCTGGTCATTCATTTATCCTGCTAATGGTCACCATTTTCTTTACCTTAACAAATTGAATAAAACAGGTTTTCTAGAATTAGCTCTGCAATTCTTATTCTCATACTATCTTTCTTACATTGGTTCACTGTAGCAGCATCACTAATATGTTTATACTGAAGTATAAGGTATCATGTCCTTTCTTCTTGCATTGTAAAATTCTGTGGCATGTACCAAATTCACCGACCATTTTAACACTGTATAGAGGATAGCAAGTTATGTCACAGTGACACAATGTTTCTTTTGTCAGAACTCAGTAGCATACTATATTTTACATTTAGAAGTGTGTCTAGATTTTTACCGGTCTCAGAGACTTCTGCATTAATTCGCTGTTCAATACATAGGCCAACATTTATGATTTTTGGCATTTAAATGCCAATTTTTATGCGCATGCAAATAGTATAGAATGTGCCTGATTTATGTACCTGGTCTATTGCGGGTCATTAATCAGGCGCATTCTAGCGCATAGCCGCCATTTCTGGCGCAAGCAGTATAGTGCCTGGATTGCTGTACTGAAGCTATAAATGTGTAGCTTCATACAGTTCTAGTGCGTCCCACCTTCCGCACGCTGCCCAAAATCAGGCGCATTACAAAGTGCTGTGGGCGCTCTGTAATGTGCCTGATATTGGCGTACAGGTGCTTTTAAACTATAGCGAACGGGGCTGTGCTAAATGTCGGGCTGAAAAGATGCCAGACTTCTGGTGCAGCCCCATTCATACATGTCACCCATAGTGTTCAAGAACATTAGGTTGAATCATAAACATTGCTTTTGCATCCACATAAAGTAAAACAACATTGACATGTGTTAAAGAAACTTTCCAATAATTATGTGTATATCCATTACACAGCGGGCCATTCTCTTTATTTTTCTGATCTGTGGGGATTCTGGGGATTGGACCCCCACCAATGCCAAATATCCATAAAATTGAAAGGGCCCACATCCAGATGCTCTATTTTTCACCCAATCCAACCATTCACACAGTGTTTTACACCACGTCAGAGTTATCTTTTAGGGTACCATGAAAAAATGTACTCTGACAGTCACAACAATTTAGCTACTGCAGTTCCATCCAGAACAAAGAAGCAAATGTAGTCCTACATGGGCTGCAGCAACCACGTTGCGGTATTTGTCAGGGTACTATTTTTCATGGTACCCTGATGGATACCACAGTCGTGGTGCAAAACGCCTAGTGAACAACCCCTAACACCTGGTTCTCAGTCACAGAAATGCAGAATAGCACTATCACACTACACTAATACTAGAAACCTAACTGCTTAGGTAACAGGCAGTGGTTGAGTACTCCTGTACTCCACCTCTGCCTGTTATCTAAGCAGCTATGCTTCTAGTATTAGTGTACTCAGACGGTTATACATAGATTGCTGTTTTTTGGCTCTGACCTGGCTTGTTGCCTGACCATTCTCTACATGTGATGCCTGCACTGCTTGGTAGACAGAATGACCAAACACTCTCGGCCCTTACCTCCAGTCTATTATCAGTGATGTCCGAATGTTGCCTGATCTCTTGACTCGTACCTGTGATGGCCAAATACTACCTGCCCTGACCAACTGCCAGTTACTAGTGATGACCAAATGATGCCTACCTTGACCTCTTGTCTGTTATCCATGATGACTGAACTCTACTTATTCTTACCTTCTGCTTTATATGACCACGTCCTCTGTATACTTCTATAGTACTGCACTAAATAACATCAGCTGTTGCTATCAGAGACTGCACTGAGTGTAGGAACATGGAGGTTCCCTACAGCGAAGACCAGATCTGGATTATACTGGATGGAAAAGGATATGCTTAGACTCAGTCTCTTCAGAATAGCCTAAGATTCCAAGTATATTTAACCTAAAGATTTCTGATATGTAGATCCAGTATAGACTATAGTGTATGTTTTTTTTTCCAATCAGGAATAATTACAATTTTCAAAGAAAAATAAGTTATCGAGGCATAGTTAAATTCTTATATCTTAAAATGGCAAAAAAAAAAAAAAAAAAAAAGAGAAAAAAAACAAAAAAAAAAAAAAAAAAAAAAAAAAAAAAAAAAAAAACATAAAGTTAGTTCAGAGGCATAGCTTATTTAACACTGGATTAATTGCTTTTTATGGTCCTATAAATGTGCAGTAGTGCAGTACTTTCTGGATTCAGAATTTCATGTCCAATTTATCCCATTATAAATGTCTCAAGGATAGCCAAGCTTTTGCTTTCATTTTGCAGAAATACCACATTACCTTAACCTCTAATGTAATATTTACAAAGTTTATGTAGTATGGAGATTGTAACACTCATTGCATTAAAGCTGAGTCTACTCATCAATCTAAATGCTTTTTGCCAGGAAAGAAATGCATCCTTTTTACCACAGGAAGACCTTAAGGATGTGTTAAACATACTTCCAAGAATATGTCTGCTTTCACCATTAAGGGCACATTATTTGCTACTCCATATTTCTGCAGTGATGAACCCTGATCAAAAGTCTCCAAGTCTTTCCATTTCATGTCCCTCCAAAGTATATACAGGAGCCTTCAGAACATCAATCTGATGCAGAAAGGGATTTGTATTTCAACATTTTTAAAGAACATCTAAGATTTTTTTGAATTAAAATTTTATAAAAACATTTCCATTGAGCACCATTGTGCCGTGGCGAAATGCCCTAATTTACAGGGTTACAGTCTATTTAGAAGAGATCGTAAACACCGGAAGTGGGGAAGTGTCTGTCTCTATGTAAAATCCTGTCTGAAGCCAACACTGCAGGAAGATATAGATACAGGGAATGATCATGTGGAATCATTATAGGTAGATATACATGGGGGTAATAACAATAATATAATTCTAATAGGAGTCCAAGACCCCAAATATAACAGAACCCATGGAAGATGTAATCCTCAGGCAAATAGATGAGGCAGCTAATCAGAATGAGGTTGTTAATATGGGCGACTTTAACTACGCATAACTTGGGAAAATGAAACCTGTAGCTCTCATAATGGAAACAGGTTTTTGGCAATAACTAAAGATAATTACTAGAGATGGGCGAATCGATTCTAACGAAGTGGAATTCGTTTAGAATTTCAGGAAAACTTATGTTCTGCACGAAATAGAAGTTTGGGGTAATTCGCAGGAACGAAGTGTGTTTTGTATTGCTAAAACGGCCGCAAGCACATGCCGTGACATGGGGAAGAGAACTCTGGGAGGAAGAAAGGAAGACCCTAAATGACATATGCAGACATCAAGCCAATGAGAGTCCGACGGGCTTTTGTGACGTCACAGCACTATAAGTACAAACGTTGCTTTTATCAGAGACTGCTCCTCTTCCGTTATCATTTTGATTCAGTTTGTGGGGTATTGTAATTCAAGTCCAGGGTGGGTCTAATTCTGCCCCATATACATTTTAATTCCATCTGGTCATTTCTGGAACGCATGGAATATCCAAGGGTTAATTAAGCCTATTAGTGGTTTTACACGACTAAATTGTTCCTGGTCATTTGTGGAGCACATTTTATATCCAAGGGTTAATTAAGCGTGTTTGTGCTTTTATATTCAGTAAAATACACAGACGAGTATATTTTTGAATGCCACATACGAATACATTTTTCCGGGTGATTTCTGGAGCGCAATTTATATTCAAGGGTTAATTAAGCGTGTTTGTGCTTTTATATTCAGCAAAAAACACGGTGTTTTCTATACCACATACAAGTAAATCTTTCCTGGTCATTTCTGGAGCGCAATTTATATTCAAGGATTAATTAAGCGTGTTTGTGCTTTTATATTCAGTAAAAGACGAGGTGTTTTCTATACCACATACAAGTATATTTTTCCTGGTCATTTCTGCAATTTATATTCAAGGGTTAATTAAGCGTGTTTGTTATTTTATATTCAGTAAAATACACGGTGCTTTTCTATATCACATACGAGTAAATATTACCTGGTCATTTCTGGAGCGCAATTTATATTCAAGGGTTAATTAAAGGGGTTGTATCATTTCATTAAATGGTTTTCAGAATAAGGGGAAGTGAAAACAAGTAACTTTGCAATTAGATGTCATTACCAAAGCTGTCTTGTATTCACAGTTTTCCTTATCTTCTGTGTCTGTTTACACTGATATCCAGTCTTGGGCGGATCCCTCTTCCATGCATTTCACTGGCTGAGAGCTCATTTACATTCTGTTCGGCCCCTGGTCGGCCGTTTTCACAGAGCTTGCATTCCTGCCTTTCACTCAAAGTAAGGGACCGGCACATTTTCACTCTGCATAGCCAGAAGAAACAGAATAACACTGCATGGCTTCTACAATCAAGAAACAGCACAATTTTGTGTCGATCTGTGCCGCATTTTATATCCAAGGGTAAATTAAGCCTGTTTGTGCTTTTATATTCAGTAAAATACACAGTGTTTTTAAACGCCACATACGAGTAAATTTTTCCTGGTAATTTCTGGAGCGCAATTTATATCCAATGGTTAATTAAGCTGGTTGTGCTTTTATATTCAGCAAAATACACGGTGTTTTTGAATGCCACATATGAGTAAATTTTTCCTGGTCATTTCTGGAGCGCAATTTATATTCAAGGGTTAATTAAGCCTGTTTGTGCTTTTATATTCAGTAAAAACGCGGTGTTTTCTATACCACATACGAGTAAATTTTTCCTGGTCATTTCTGGAGCGCAATTTATATTCAAGGGTTAATTAAGCGTGTTTGTGCTTTTATATTCAGTAAAATACACGGTGTTTTTTTATACCACATACGATTAAATCATTCCTGGTCATTTCTGGAGCGCAATTTATATTCAGGGCTTAATTAAGCGTGTTTGTGCTTTTGTATTCATCAAAATACACAGTGTTTTTCTATACCACACACGAGTACATTTTTCCTGGTGATTTCTGGAGCGCAATTTATATTCAAGGGTTAATTAAGGGTGTTCGTGCTTTTATATTCAGTAAAAAACACGATGTTTTCTATACCACATACTTGTAAATTTTTCCTGGTAATTTCTGGAGCGCAATTTATATTCAAGGGTTAATTAAGCGTGTTTGTGCTTTTATATTCAGTAAAATACACGGTGTTTTTCTATATCACATACGAGTAAATTTTTTTCCCGGTAATTTCTGGGGACAATTTATATCCCAAAGGTTATTAAGCAGTTTGGGGCTTTTTATTTCCCTAAAATACACAGTGTTTTTGAAAGCCACACACGAGTAAATTTTCCCGGGTGATTTCTGG
>JAODAL010016089.1:0-81794 GCA_025379985.1 Phyllomedusa bahiana
AATGAAAAAAAAAAGGAATGCCAAGAAAAAGGGCACCTGGGTGAAACAGGAGCTTTAACCACCAGTTTTTTCCAAGTAAGCTAAATTGGTCCGGGCATTTAAAATTCCCGGAGGGGCAAGCGCAAAACCCAGGTTTTGGGACTGTGTACTGGGGAAATTCTGGAGTTCTCACATTTCCCCCGTTTCCCGCCCCTCTGTTTCCAAAACGACATTTTTTCTTTTCTCCGTCATCGGGGCCATTTTAACCTGCGTTTTAATAGATGCCCGGGCCCCAAAGCCGGGGCTCCACCGACCCACTGTAACCCCCCGGCTGGGTCATGCTGTGGCCCAGGCCCAGGTATAGTCAATGCCCGGGTTCAACAAAAAATGGTTTTGAAAGACCCCTTTTTTCCCCCTTTTTTAAATTTGGGGGGTTTCAGCCCGGGTTTTAAAGGGTCATCTGGGCCGGACAGGGGAAAATTTTGTCCAGTTCAACAAAAAAGGTGGTTGAAAGACTCCTTTTTTTGGCACTTTTTTAATCTGGGGTCGGGACGGGTTTTAAGGGGTTTTGCTGGGGTCCGGCAGGGTTTGTAAATGTCCAGTTCAACAAAAAATTTGGTGGTTGAAAGACTTTTTTTTTCCCGGCACTTTTTAATTGGGGTAAACGGGGTTTTAATGGTATTCCCTTTGGGGCCCCGGGCCCAGGGAAAGTATATGTCCATTTTCAACAAAAATTTGGGGGTTTTGGAAAGACCCCCTTTTTTCCGGAAACTTTTTAATTTTGGGGGTCAGACAGGTTTAATGGTCATGCTGCGGTCCGGGAAAAGGTTTGTCAATGTCCATTTTCAAAAAAAAGGGGTTAAAGACTCCTTTTTTTCGGCATTTTTTAATCTGGGGGTAGCAGGTTTTTAGGGGCCCCTTTGCTCCCCTTTTCCAAAAAAGGGAAATATTCCCCAATTTTTTTTTCCCTTTTTCCAGCCCCCAAAGGTAAAAATTTAAAAAATTGATGTTCAAATAATACTCCCTTTCGGGCATTTTTTTAATTTGGGGGTGATGCGGGTTTAAGGGCCCTTGTTTGTGGTACAAGACAAGGATATTTAAAGGGTTTGTGTAAATTTTTTTCTGTGGCTTTTTACCCTAAGTGTGTTGCCAAAAAATGAAAAAAACGAAATCCATTTGCTGTTGGGGAAAAATTAATTCCAACTTTCTCCAGCCCTTTTGGGTGAAAGAATAAAGGGGGTTGTTGCCCCCCATGACTTTAAGGGGTCATCGTTTATAATCGACTGCTCACTATCAAAAACCTTATCGATGGTGGCCGACTATCGCCCTATCGCCTGAGTCGATAGCCAACGTAATCGCTCAACACTAATTACACTTGTTAAAATATGTTTTTGGGGTCAAAAAACCGAAATCTAAAAAAAGTTTTTTTCACACGGACCTTGAACACCCCAAATATAACAAAACCCTTATTGTGTTTCTTTGTCTATTTTCCCTTTATGATTATTAACAGCTTGGAGATTGTTCTATATGTCCATGATATGCGTACTTTACTCTCTTACATGGAACTGATTTGTTACAATTCTAAAGTTTTTAAGTGCTTTTAACATTTTTGTATCTGCTTTTCAGATTTGGAAACTCTCTCTTTAATAAAGATGTGATTTTAATGTGCAGCTTTTGGTCAGTGCCATAATTTTTTCAATTCTTAACATTAGTGCATTCATTTTTTTGGCTAAATCAAGACTTTTTTTCAGATACATTTTTTTTTTATGTTACTTTGGTCGGGAGATAAGAGAGATTTTATCAGCTATGAGTGCACACAGGCTTCTTTTGTTAGTGTCGTGCTCTCCCTTCCTGAGTAGAAAGAGCCAGTGAGTCAAAAGCAAATTGAGGATTTGTAACATCCAACAGAGGGCACTTGAGCTTCTCAGCTCCTTTTCCCCAAATCCTTGTGATATAAATTTCTTCGGGAGTCAAAAACAATTTCAAATCTCCACACCCCCTAATAGGCGCTCTCCTAAGGAGAGATCTTCCCTTTTACACTCTTGCCTCCCACTAGCAAACCACAGCTAGCCGTACTGACGAGTGGAAAAACACCCCAAACGGCTGTCTACAGAGGGTGATGCTGACTTGGCTAAATACCCCTTTTTGCTTTTCAAACCCCAGTGGGTTAAAACAAAATTTGATTTTTGTTACACCCCAAACAAGGGTGCTTGAGCTACTCCTCCTTTCCCATAATGCCTTGTATATGTAGATGCTTCGTGGAGTGCAAAAGAAAATTTTTTAAATTTCCCACACCCTAATAGGTCCTCCCTAAGGAAGATTTCCCTTTTGATAAAAGAGGTGCTCACCGGGTGGGTGGCAGCTTGGGGAACAGAGTGT
Organism: Phyllomedusa bahiana; assembly: GCA_025379985.1. NCBI lineage: Eukaryota > Metazoa > Chordata > Amphibia > Anura > Hylidae > Phyllomedusa > Phyllomedusa bahiana. Next base: position 2,359 of record JAODAL010016089.1, read on the forward strand.
TTATCCTAACAAAAAAGAAATTTAATTACTTTGACTGCTTTTTTGACTCTGTACCCTCTGCACTAAAAATTACATTTCCTGCAGTCAGTCAGTCTAATTGAAAGAGCGGGAATAAGTTGATTTTAATACTGCTATAGAATCACCCACATCCTAACCAAGAAGAGTGAGGAAGCATGACTCTGAAGCTGCCTGTGGCACTGAGAAACAGCATAGTGAGATAACCCCCTTTAAGTGTATTGTCCAGGGCATTTTTAATAAGATACTGCTGCCTTTTTTAAAATGAAAAAAATTATACTCACCACTCCTCTCACCTTATACCACTATACCCCGTCTTACTCTCCCCGCTTTTTTTATTTTTTTTTTTTTTTTCAAATGGGCGTTGGCTGTAGCGCGAGGCTGTACGGTACGGGCCCTGCTGACTCACCATCCAAAAATAATGCCTGAGCCAGACTCAAACCAGTGCCACTTAACTCCCACAGTGGTGCCATCTTGTTTGACAGAAGAATGGAAGAAAACAGAGGAGACTGAGAATAAAGCATCGCTGGGTCCGAGGCTAGAGCAGAGGTGAGTATAGGATTTTTTTTTTTTTTTAATTAAGACAGCAGTATCTTATTTCAGAAAGAAATGTCCTGGACAACCCCTTAATTTGTCACACAACATTTTTGCATTAGTAACTGGCAAAACTGATGCACTTTTTTTAAAATGGCAAGATGATTGGTAGGTAGAGGAGGCAGTTGCATAGCTCACCATGATGTGAGGGGACACAATTTTAGGTTTTCTTAACACAAAAAAAACAATGTTCTCCTTTAAATTTTATTCATTTGGGGAGGGTTTTGTGGGACATTTTTTAAAAACTACCCTTGGCACCAAGAATGCTTGTCTTACCCTTGCTCGCCTCTGACAGCATCTGACATTGTGTTAGAGAACACACCCTACATACTAAGATTACTGTTTAAAGGGGTTTTCCAACAAAAGACATTTATCATCTCTTCCCAGGATTGGTGTCCGATCACTAGGATTCCCACAGCTGGTGCCCTCACAGATCACTAAGTCCCCATTTCTTGTAGGTCCACTGGTCTTGTATGAATGGAGCAGCAGTGGAATATTCACTGCTGCTTCATGCAAAGTCTATGGAACTATTGCAGGTAGCTGAGTACAGCGCTCATCTATCTTCACTAGTCCCATAGTTTTTGTATGGAGCACTTGCTGATAGATGATACATTTATTTTGTGGAAAAACCCCTGTAACTGCTAAACTGAGGTCATACCAGCAGATTTTACTTCCAAAAAGACACCTTAAAGAGGACCTGTGGCATCTCCTGGCATGTCTGTGTTAGTAAATACCTGCGTTTCCTATAAAAAAAAACTATTCTGGAGCATCTTCTCTTATAACTCAGTGTTATGCTATTCCTCCGTTATTCACTCTAGAAATGTATTACTGAATCTGTCAGCTGGGTGTTACCATTTGGGGGGACGGGTCGCCGCACAGTCTGACATTATCCAATCAGTGCTGACACAGTCAGTGTGCATGGACATACCTCTCTGAAAACTGGTTACACCTATTTGACTGATTGAGTCATACATTTCTAGAAGACAGAAAACAGAGTTATAGGAGACAATGCTCCATGATTATTGTTTCACAGAGAACACAAGGATTTACTAAAACAGACATTGTAAACACAATGAATTGCAGCACTCCACAAACTCTGAAAGACCGTTAAACAATGAATATGTGAACTTTCCCAAAGTGAATATCTGCCACTTCTAGAATACATGAAAATCTGAGGTTCTCAGCGTACATTTAAGATCAAAACTGTGCGGTCCCATCCACCGACGACCAGGTGACCTCAGATCAGATGGGGACCTACACTACAGCATTCTCACCTCACTTGGTGCCTACTCAGGCCTCTATTCTTTCAGGGAATGAAGATCCCAGCTTTACTCACATTCAAAATGCACATAATCCAAAAAACAAAAAATTATCCACAACAATTGTAAAGAAAAATGGCATAGGTGCAGACTGACGTGGCCGCAAACATTGCAAACACAAAAAGGTATCAGCAGCACTCTGCAAATGCTTAGAAACAGATAAACAATGACTATATGAGCTAATTTTTGGATACATGACAATCTGAGGTTCTTACTGCACATTTTGATAAAAACTGTGAGGGTCCATCCACCAACGACAAGGTGACCTCAGGTCAAATGGGGACCTACACTAGACTAGCATTGTTTCCTATTTGGTTAAAAATATGCGCTAAGAATTCCAGAAGTACCAGATTTGCACATTAATTGTTCTACTGTCTCTTACAGTTTGTAAAGTGCTGCTGATATGTTTTTGTTTTTCTGTTTGCCCCCATGTCACCTTGCGCCTACATCATATTTCTTTAAAATAGTTTTGGATGTGCTGATCATTTATTGCCTTTTGCTAAAACAGACATGTCAGGAAATGCCACAGATGTTCTCTAACAGATCCATTGCGCACCAAACTGATTTTGAAAATTCACCTTCACTTGTAATTGGGTTTAATAAATTACATATCAACAATCAGTACTTGGCTTTATCTATCCAGTGCTGGTTAGGCTTGTAATTATAAAGACATATTTATTGTGTAACATTATTTCTTTATGTTCTGATTTTGATGCCTTTGTTGTTCTAGTGACTTTGAACAGCTGCCAGAAGATGTTGCTGTGTCTGCCCATATTGCAGATGTGGAAGAGAGAAGTGGTTTCTCAGTATACTATGTAAGGAGATTCATTGATTTATAATATATAAGATAAAATAACGGTACGTGAATGCTCAATATGCCCCTAAATTAGCGTCAAAACGCCTGTAGGACACTTCCCATAGACTGCCATGATTTTACTCAAATATTTTTTGCGTCAATTCCTTGAGGCGTTTACGCACCAACAAATACTCGAGTATTAGGAGGCAGAAATCCGTGCCTGAGGAAGGGGAGGAGCAATCCCCGAAACGTCGCACGGAGGTGCGTTACCGATACTTCGGACACTGGCGTCTCGAGCTCACCGGTGTGTGAGCGAATGACCTATTCGTGAACGAACGACCTGGAGAATCGCAACTAAACTCTTGAGCTAAGCTTCTTTAAATCTTTTATAAGTGACCGACATACTGTATCACGGTTCAATGTCTGCGTATCAAATTTTATGAAGATTTATTAAATTTTGTACGTTTTAAGATTCTATCTTATTATTGTGGTTCAATGATCGGGGAGTGGAGGACCCCGTTATTGGAGCCTATATATTGGGAAGCGCTCAGAGATCACTATAGTGCGATGGCCTATTTTTTGTATATTTGGGCAGAAATTCGCTTGGGCAGCCCACGTTGTTTCCTCATTGAAATTCCATGCTTGCATGCGCATAATTTTCAAGAAGGAAACAAAGCGCTTTTGGTGCAGAATTGTCCAAGCTGAACATGCTATTGTGTGAACACCCCCTCACTATAAGGCAATTACACAGTAATTATGCTACCTGTTTGCAGATTAGAGACTTTTTCTTAGGGAGGAGCTACTGACTTGACTTGAAATCCTCAGTCATGTTTTAAGGCCTTTTAATGGGTCGTGACTTCCAAAAGATGGTGCTAGAGATCCTAGTTCTTTTTACTAGAGCTTGAGTAGGCAATTCTATGTGGGCAAAACACATCAGCAGTAGCTGCACAAATCTCCATAGCCAACCAACCAGGAAGGTATCTAAAGATAGGTGATCTCAACCCCCTTACTATTGTCCTCAAAGCTGCTTTGAAGAATGAATACTGGAGACTGAAAGCAAAATTTAATCTTGCATATAAGTGACAAGTGACTACTACACCTTTGTCAGTCCACAACTAAAACTCCTGCATGAATTGAATAGTTAAAATTATTATAAATCTAAAAATATTTTACTAATGATCTCTTATTAAACATAAAATCTAGCACTTTTTGTCCTATAAAAATTAGGATCTATAGTATGAACATATAAAATCTTCAAAACAACGGTGTATAAAAACACACACATACTGACCGCAAAAGAACGCTAACGTGTTAGATAGAGCGGTACCGGACGAACGCATAAAGGAAGAAAAACAACACATAATTTGCTTTATTATAGAAATATCACCATTGTACATTCATTATTGTACATTGTGTATCTTATTTATGAAATGAATGCCAACTTTTATATTGCGATCTTCTTGGATTTTGATTGGTTGCAGTTTCCCTCTTTCCCGTTCTTCAGTTGCTGCTTTAGCTACGGTTAAGAGAAAATTAGTCTAAAATGTATCTGCGTTCTTTTGCGGCCAACATGTGGCATTTGTGTGTTTTTATAGACCAGTGTTTACAGTTTTAATGTGTTTATAATAAAGACTTTGGTTTTTTTAAGAAGAGAATTCTATGTTTTTCTGGTTTACTACTATTACTCCTTGGTCCATCCAGTACAGCCTATTGTGCTACAGTGTTGATCCAGAGGAAGGCAAAACCTCCCTAGAGGTAGAAGGACAATTGTCCTCATTTTAGGGAAAAAATTCCTTCCAGACTCCAATCTGGCAATCAGAATAAATCTCTGGATCAACGACCCTTCTCCAGAGTCCTAGTCACAATAACTTGTTATATTATTACGCTCTAGAAATGCATACAAACCCTTTTTTTTATAAAGAAGTTCTCATCGTGTGCATCTATTCCCCTTTTAATACACCCCATAATCCTGTTTGCCTTGACAACTGCAGCATGACACTGGCTGCTACAATTAAGTTTACTGTGCACCAGGCTTCTCAAATCCATCTCCATGTCACTTTTTCCCTGCATTTTTCTTTGGTTAACATGTAATCATGGAATAGATTTTCCTCCCCATGTGCATAACCTTGCATTTATCTGTGTTGAACCTCTTATGCCATTTCTCTACCCAGGCCTCCAACTTATCCGAATCCCTTTGTAATAAAACATTATCCTCTATTGTGTTGATTACTTTACAGAGCTTAGTATCATTTGCAAAGATCGATATTCTACTGTGTAATCCCTGTGTAAGATCATTAATAAAAAATATTAAAGAGGATAGGGCCCAATACTGACCCATGTGGTACCTCACTAGTAACAGGGATCCAGTCTATGTACCATTAATCACCACCCTTTGTTTTCTATCAGTGAGCCAGTTACTTTCCCACTTGCAAACATTTTCCCCCAGTCCAAGCATTCTCATTAACTTACCAACCTTTTATGTGGAACTGTATCAAATGCTTTAGAAAAATCTAGATTTTTAACATCCAATTTCTCAACATGATCCACTCTAGAACTAACTTCCTCATAGAAGCTGATGAGATTAGTTTGACAGGACCGATCTTTCATGCTGGAACAGAGTTATACATTTATTTTCAAAGAGTTACTCCAGGATAGCATCTCTTACCTACAACAGAGGTTAAACCAACTTTTTGACCCCTTTTTGACTTCTGGCACCACATTTGCTATGTGCCTATCCTCTTGGACATACCCCGTTATTATACAGTCCATAAATATTAGGATTAGGGGCCTATCTATGACATTAGTTAACTCCCTTAGGACACGGGGGTGTATACCATCAGGACCTGGTGATTTGTCTATTTTAATCTTCTTAAGAAGGAGCTGCACTTCTTCTTGGGTTAGACAAGAAACATTAACCCCTTCCTGATGGACGGTCATAATAATATGGCTCTAAATTTGTTTGCTCTTTGCCTTCTGAAAGCCATAACTTTTTTAATTTTTTCACCTACATAGACACCTGAGGGCTTTTATTTTGCAGGACAAATTGTACTTTCTAGTGGTATTATTCATATTACTATAGAGTATACTAGGGAACGGCAAAAAAATTCTAAGTGGGGCAAAATGTAAAAAAAAGGTACTTGTGCCATATTTGCAGGAGGTTTGTTTTTACGGAGTTTATTCTTCAGTAAAAATGATATGTTAATTGTATTCTACAGGTTTATACGCATCTGGGAATACCAAACATGTAGGGTTTCCGTTATGTTTTGGTACCGTAAAAAATTCCAAACATTTTCTATTTTTGAAATTTGCAGCGCGGCGCCGTTTTGTGCGACCAATAACTTTTTTTGTACTAACACCTACGGCCGACAGTGAGGCGGCATTTTTCGCGGGCAGAAGTGTACTTTTTAATGCTAGCACTTTGAAATGGATGCGACTTTTTGATCACTTTTATTCCAATTTTTATGCGACGTGAAATGACCAAAAAAATAAAATTTTGGCGTTTGGAATTTTATTTCTTCTATGGTGTTCAGCTTACGGGATAAATTATATTATATTTTTATAGATCGGACTTTTTCAGTCGCGGCGATACCAAATATGTGTAACTTTTTTATTATTTTATTGTTTTCATTTGTAAAATGGGGAAAGAGGGGTGATTTGAACTTTTAATACTTTTTTTTGTACTTTAAAACTTTATTTTTTTTTTACTTTAACATTTAGTCTCCCTATGGTGCTTGACCACTAGGGGGCACGATCGTTAATACAGCCTAATGCATTGCCTATGCAATGCATTAGGGTGTACAAAGATGGCGGTTTCCCCACTTCCTGTCTGTGGACGGAAGTGGGGCAAACAAGAACATGGTAGATATCAGAGCCTTCACAAGGCTCTGCGCTGCCATGTTAGCCTGTCGGGACTCAGCGATCTTTGCCACAGCGTCTGATGGGTTAAACAGCGCAGGAGGGCGACGCCGCCCGCCTGCGCTGAAACCGCCGGGTGTTAGCTGCAATTAGCCGCTAACACCCAGCGGCTCTGAAAAGGGATCGCGCCACGATCCCATTTCAAAGCCGCTTACTGGCACTATGACGTACTCATATGTTATAGGTCAGTAAGGGGTTAAAGGAGAAGTTTACCTAATCCCTCTGCTCATCAACAGGAAGGTCATTTTCCTTGGTAAATACAGTGGAGAAAAAATTGTTTAATAGGTTTGCTTTCTCCTCATTGCCCTCTACAATATCTTCCTCACTACTTTTCAAAGGGCCAACATTTTCTGTTTTAATCTTTTTACTATTTATATAGTTAAAAAATATTTTGGGGTTAGTTTTACTTTCTGTGGAAATATGCCATTCTGTCTCCAGCTTTGCTGCCTTTTGTCGTTACTTTACATATTTTATTTTTTTCCTTAGCTTTTTAATACCTCCTCACTGCCCTACTGTTTTACTAGCTGAAACTCTTTAGTTTTGTTATTTATTGTCTTCTTTACATCCCTGTTGATGCACATTGGGTTTTTCCTGCTTCTAATTATTTTATTTTCATAAGGTATGTACCTCTCACAGCGGACGCTTAAGATGTTTTTAAAGATCTCCCATTTATTATTTGTTCTGTTATTTTTAAACACCTTGTCCCAGTCAATGCGGTTTAGGGCCTCTCTAAGCAGATTAAAATTAGCCTTCCTGAAATTTAGTGTTTTTGTGGCTCCTTGACAAAAAATTCTATTGAAGGATAAAAGGAAATTATATTGTGGTCACTTTTTCCTAGGTGCCCCCCAAACTGAACTGTTGTTACTCTGTCAGGTCTAGAAGGACCTTTCCTCTTGTAGGTTCCTGCACCATTTGGGAAAGGTAATCATCTTTAGTTATTGACAAAAACCTGTTTCCTTTATGAGAGCTACAGGTTTCAGTTTCCCAATTTATGTCTTGGTAGTTAAAGTCGCCCATAATAACAACCTCATTGTCATTAGCCGCCTCATCTGTTTGCCTAAGGAGTACATCTTCCATGGGTTATGTTATATTTGGGGGCCTATAGCAGATCCCTAACAGAATTATATTATTGTTATTAACCCCATGTATATCTACCCATAATGATTCCACATGTTCATTGCCTGTGTCTATATCTTCCCACAGTGTTGGCTTCAGACAGGATTTTTACATACACCTTCTCCCATCCGATTTTTACGATCTCTCCTAAATAAATTGTAACCCTGTAAGTTGACCACCCAGTCGCAGCTCTTATCCAGCCATGTCTCAGTTATCCCCACTACGTCATATTTTTCTTCAGCAATAAATAATTCTAGTTCACTTATTTTTTTTTTTTTAAATATATTTTTATTGTATTCCAACTATCAGACATGTTACAGTTGTTGAATTGTATATAACATAGGATACATATCATTAATCATATTGTAACATTTCTTTTATGACAAGGTTTATAAGATACATTGGAATTTACAGTTTTCCATTTTCTTAATGAAATCTGCTATGAAACAAACGGAAACAATTGTTACTCGATTTAGTATTCGAGTTTTTTGACGATTTTCAGTAGTGTAACAACTTAATAAAACATTGAAAACCAACCCATAAAAAAAAAAAAAAAAAAAAAAAAAAAATTTGATGTTCTTTTTTTTTTTTTTTTTTTTTCCTTTTAATAATGAAAAAGGGACATGAAACTCTTGGTCTACGAAAATGACAAAAACTGGCTCCGTCCCCCTTTTTTTCTGCCCCCGGGGTATCTCCCCCCCCCCCCCATTTTTTTCCGCACTCCTCACCGTGTGCTTGACGCCTCCATATATCAGGTGACTTTTCCCCGTATCTTTCCACCCCCAAGACAGTGGGTCGCGTTGGGGAAAAGGGCCCTTTGGGGGTTCGGGTTTTTAGGTTTTTAAAGAAATGTTGAGGTGGGATTTTTGGGGTTTAAAATATTTAAGATGGCATTTAAGAAAACCCCAGTGTAGTCCCTTTTTGAGTCTTGTTATAATTATTGTGTAATTGGAGCCCGATCTACCATTGCCCTTGCTAAATACCATTTTGTGGTTTAAAAAGATGTATTTAAATTTATCTTTCGTGCCCTGGGCGGGTGTCGATGTATTTTTCCCAGGAAGGAAAAATTTTTGACTCAAGCTCTTTGTGCTGGGGCTGCCTCATCCAGTCCATTTTAAATAGAAATGAAGTTTTTCATGAAATAAGTCTATCGAAGGACCTGTGGTTAAGCCAACTTGGAGTAGGCTTTGCGTGCGCAGCTGCTAGAATATGAAGTAACGGTTTTTTCCCTTTGCCTGGGTAGTTTTTAAATTTTTGTCCACATACCCAAAAGGGGCCCCATGGAGTGTTTCCACAAAGGGGGGAAAAAAAAGCATTGTTTGATGGAAATCTATATCTGCCCAAAACCCGGGATACCCGGGCAGCCCCACAGACATGGAAAGGGGTCCGCTCCGGCGCGCACATTAAAGATTTTCAGTCAGATTCCCCCCACTTTTGTCCCTTAAAGGGGGTAAGATAAGCGTCGCCTTTTTTAAGGGTACATTTCCAGTATTTAGCGGGGGAGAAAATATGGCAAACCCAGGGCCTCCGACCCCCCCGGGGCGTAGTGAGGGTCCCTTTTTCCCATTTTGCTAAATTTTAAGGGCCCGAGGGTCGTAGCAAAATACTTCCAGTAAATATTTATATATGCTTAAAAGGGTGATTTTTCGGGATGGGGGTGTGTGAGAACCCGATCAAAAACTGAATCCCAATCTTTTTTCTGACCAACCCTAAACATTTTGGATATAGCTTGTTAGCTGAAAAATAGTTAAAAAAGGGATTTCGGGGTTGGGAATTTTTTGTCGTATTTCTTGAATGTTTTTGGTTCCCCTGGTGCGTTTTTTTTAAAAAAAAAGTCTGGGGATGTGTTCAGCCCGTTTTGGTCCCAGCAAATAAATATTTTATTGGGGGGTTCCCCTTTGAAGCATGGATTTTGGTAAAGAGATAAAGACAGTGATTTTTCTGGGTGTAAGTTTTTCAGTTGTCTGATTTTGCGCCATGCCCGCCATGTCGACATAGTAGGGCGTTTTTTTTTTGGTCGTGGGGGGAGGCTAGTGTAGGGGGGGGAAGAAATTTACAAAAATAATTCCAGGACAGAACAGCCCCGGTCCCTCCACAGCCGTTAAAAACTTAGGTTTTGTGCCCGGTTGTAAAGGGGGTATTATAAGTTTTTGGTGGGAACCCCAGTCCCCCCTTTAGCTGGGGTTGCGTGAGCAGGTGCATTTGGGAAAGCTGCCCGCCCACCACCCCATAGAAAGGGTTTGGTAGAGCCGCTTGATAAGTTTTTCCTCTTTTGATTTAAATAAAATGGGCAACTGTAAATTTTTTATAGTAAACGCGGGAATTCCACCTTTTATTAGTTACATGGCCCATAAAAGAGATTGGGGATTGTTCCCGCCTTTAAGGGGTTTTGTAGTCTCGTTTGTATTTGGTTAAAATTTTCCCGGGATAGGGGTTGTAAAGGTTTGGGGAGCCCCGTCCCGATATTTTTATAGAGGTTTTCCATTTAAAAGGGTGTATAGTGGGCCAGTGAGGTTGGTGGGCCTTTCAAAAAATGCCTTCGCTCTTTTCTACGTTTATTTTATAACCCATAGGGGACCCTTTTTTCCCATGGTTTCAGTGGGGTGACAGCGATGTCTCCGGGTTTTATATGAACAGCAGAGGGCACTGCATAGGGAATTTCATTCCTGGCCCAGGGGTTTGATTCCTTTGTAATAGGGGATTGTGAATAGATACAATAAAGGGTCTAGTGCTAAGGGGAAGAGAAGTGGGGACAAGGGAACTTGTTTTGTGCCTCTAAATAGGTCAATGAGAGGGAGAATTCCCTTTATCAAGAGTGAGGTAGTGGCATTTGTTTGTTATTTCCTAAAAAGTTAGAGAATTGTTTCCCAAGTCCCTCTTCTCCAGTGGGTGCTGTTTTGGGATGGCCATGATCCCTATCAAATGCCTTTTTTGCGTAAGGGGTTAGGACATTCTTTGGGGGGTCCCTTTTTCCGCCAGAACAGCCGCCACCGCAGCACGACATTTTGGTTGCATGTTTTTTTTTTATAAACCCTTTTGGGAGGGGTTATAATTTGGGGTAGGATTGTTTTTAGTCGGCATGCGATTATTTTTTTGGGCAATATTTTTAATCCTGGTTTTGTAAGGAAAATTGGGGGATAGTTTACTAATGTGTGATCTTTTTGGGGTTTGGGCAATAAAATAGTTTTGGAGTCAAAAAAGGTGTCAACTAATTTTGAGTGTATGTAGATGTCATTGAATAGTTTTGTAAGGGTGGTTAAACCTCGCTTTTAATATCTGTAAAATTCCCTGGGTATCCCTTGGGGGCCCCGGGGTTTTTTTCCTTTGCTAAATTTGTAAAGGGTTCCCTGACTTCCTCCCTGTTAATTTTTGATTCGAGGGAAGGGTTTGTTGGGCCGGGTTTTACCCCCAGATGGTTTTTCCGAAGGGAAAAAGACGAGGTTTTAGCTGGGTCGTAAGGTCCGCCCCCTTATAAGGCTTTAAATACTCCATAAAAAGCCTTCTATGTTTGAGGGTCAGTTACGAGAGTGTTTTTTCAGTGGTCGATACCGCAAGAGAGGGCTTGATTCCATGGCTTAGTTAAAACCTGAAAAATTTTTTTCCTATCCCATTTCCCCCTTATATAACTTGTTTTGTTTAGATGATATTGAGATTTGCGGTGCCTTGGGGAAAAGATTAAGGGGGATTGTGCTTCAGTGTATCTCTTCCTTGAATCCTCTGTGTGCGTTATGGAGTGTGTTATTTGTGTATTCAGTACATTAAAGTGTAATTCCTGAAATTTTTTTCGGTGTATGGCCTTCTGCCTAGAAACGTAACTAATCACTTGACCTCTCAGCACTGCCTTGGCAGTGAGCCACATCAGCGGGGTATTCCCAGCTTGGGGTTGGTTGTCTTTTTCAAATTGAGACCATGTGATTTTGAGGAAATTTTTAAAGTCGTCTGAGTCACTAAGATACCCTGGAAAACGCCAGGTGTAAGGGCCGGTGGCTTTGTCCCTCCCACGCAATATTAATTCAATTGGGGCATGATCTGAAATTACGATTGGGTGAATTGTAGAGTCTTCCACGTCTGGGTAAAGCACGGATGCCAGGAGGGCCAGGTCAATGCGGGAAAATGAGTCCCGGGCTGGTGAATAGCAGGTATATTGGCGTGCCGTGGGGTTTGTTGCCCGCCAGTGGTCAAACAATTCAAATATATGCTGAAAGCCGCACGGCAGAAATAAGCAGTAGCTCACCGACAGTAGTTTGTATAAACCTTCAATAGACCAGCTGAGTAGCATACTTCATCCGCGCACGGTGTCCTGGCCTTCAGTTCAGAAGCCGCGATACAAACGAATTGAGAATAAACGTGGATGGACCCATCGATGAAGATGGTAAAATGCTCGAGCATTTTCCATCTTCATCGCTGGGTCCATCCACGTATATTCTCCATTCGTTTGTATCGCGGCTTCTGAACTGAAGGCCAGGACACCGTGCGAGGATGAAGTATGCTACCCAGCTGGTCTAATGAAGGTTTCTACAAACTACTGTCGGTGAGCTACTGCTTATTTTTGCCGTGCGGCTTTCAGCATATATTTGTACTGTTCAGTTCGATTAAGCATTTGTAGCACACCTTTTGGAGATCCACTACATGCCAGTAGCAATAATCTCCCAGCTGTAACTTAATTATAGCATTATATTCTGGAGGGTGCAGGGTTATGGACCCATACAGCTATACATACCTTGCGTATCCACTAGTTATAGGGTCCCCCCACTATTTTTCCCGTTATGAATAGGGAAGCTAAGTTGGCACGTGTGTTTGGCAACAATAATACAACAACTAAAGATAAAGAAGAATTTGCCTCACTATTTACCAATTTGGAAAAGGCACAAACGCAAGAACTTAAATTATGGTGGGACAGTAATTCGTTAAAAGTTTATATGGAAAAAGGAATCATACCCCGGGGCCTGCGCCTCAAAAAACTGCCATCCTTTGTTTACACGGAGGAATTTTTGATTCTATGGAATCAAGCCCTAACGGAGTGTTCATTGAAATTGATCCAATTAATCATAGATTTTGAAACTAGAAAACTGGAAGAAGTACAAAATAAAATAGATGAAATCCAAACTAAGCTACAGGAATTTAAAGAAAATGATAACTTTAAACAACATCAAGAGAAAATAAAAAAGAATATAGAGAAACTAGAAACCATTATCATGGATACGAAAAAGATCAAATATCAAAGAGACTTTGATGATTATAAGAAAGATCAAGTTTATAACTGGAGATATGAGAGGAAACCTAGATCCATTCTAAGACGCCCATATAAATATAGAAGAGACAGAAAGGAAGTGAGTTTCTCCGATATAGAACATACATCTATAGGAACCTCAGACTCGGATTGCTCGGTAGCAGAGGGGTTAACTACAAGAAGTAAAACCACTAACCCGGTGCACAACACATATGAATCTAATAAAGGAAAAGGTCCTAAATCAAAAAACGATATGGAAGACGAGGAGGAAGAAAACATCGTGGGGAAAAAACAAAAGGGAGTCACAAGGAAAAAAACATAATTACCGAAAATGATCTCCAAATGGAAGAACTACAACTCAATAATGTCATTGTACTCACCCCTACTATTTTCACTGGTCATCAACTTGCAGTGCTGGGGAAAGGTTTGAATTTTTCACCTACAAGTCATTTCTCATTATTCCACACCTTAATGGACATAAACAAGTTCGTCAGACTCCTAACGGTGAAACGATATTTCAAAGAAAAAAATATACAAGATGAAGAACATCTAGAAGACCCAGAGCTGGAAGAAAGACCTAACACTAATGAATATGAAAATCTGTTATTCAATGAACAACTGTCTCTTCTTACGTTACAGGACTTACAGGAACCAGAAATACATGATCATAAATATGCGCGCGTCCACCCCGACCGAAGAAACCCCCAGTTTTATCCGCTTAAAGCAAGAGTGGAAGCTATGGATAGCTTCCAGACTACCATGGAAAGAGACTTAAAGTCTCTTATGGAACAAAAAAACATCAAAACAAAATCCAATATGTCTAAAAAAGAATTTAAGGCTCTTAATGAGTTAAAACAAAATAGAAACCTGATCATAAAAAAAGCGGACAAGGGGGGATCGACGGTCGTGATGGACACAACGCTATATCAAAAATCTATAATGCATATTTTAGATGATGATACTACTTACCGTAAACTTGCAAAAAACCCCATTAAGGAAATCCAACTTAAATTATCTAAGTTACTGCAGGAAGGTATAGTACTGGGAGCTATTAACGTAAAAGATAAAAATTATCTGGAGGAAGCTAACCCTAGAACACCAGTGTTCTATGGTGTCCCCAAGACACATAAGGGGGCTTTTCCCCTCAAATTACGTCCCATAGTATCCAGCTGCGGTAGCGTAGGGGAAAAACTTAATAAATGGGTTGACAAACATTTACAACCTCTGGTCTCCAGATCTCCGGGTTATTTAAAGGACAGCACCTCTGTCCTAAAAAATTTCCATAACTTCAAGTGGCTTCCAGGATTTCACTGGTTAAGCCTTGACGTTATTAGTCTCTACTCTAACATACCTCAACCCTTAATTAGAATAGCTGTTCAATATCACTTACGTAAACAAAATATTTATTCAGAAGGGCTCCAAATTTTTATTTTGGAAAGTATTGATTTTCTGGTATCTAGTAATTATTTTGAATTTGATGATCCTTATTATTTGCAGCTACTTGGAGTACCCATGGGGGCAACGGCATCGCCAGCATTAGCCAATTTGTTTATGGCATGGTGGGAATCACAATATATATACCATGTTAATAACCCATTCTCCCACTGTTTGGTCTGGTATGGGCGCTACATAGACGACCTCTTGATTGTTTGGGGTCGTGATGTGGCGTCCATACCAGATTTCATTCAGTATGTAAATAATAATGATGTTAATCTGCATTTCACGTATACAGTAGAAACTATAAACATTGCATTCCTTGATGTATTACTAACGGGAGATATAGAAAACAACACAGTAATTACCACCTTACATAGGAAATCTACTAGTGGAAACACGATCCTACGAGCTAATAGCTGCCACCCCAGCCATACTATAAATTCCATTCCAGTAGGGGAATATTATCGTGCACGGAGAGCGTGCACAAAGGAAGCTGATTTTCAAGAACAAGTAAATATTATAGATCATAGGCTTAAAACAAGAGGGTATACCAATAAACAAATGAATCGAGCAAAGAAAAAGATACAGGGAAGAACGCAAGATATACTGTTAACCCCAAAAAAATCTTCTAAAAAATGTAATTATGGAACAGTTTGTTCTATTACCTATAGTGAAGAATTCAATTTAATTAAAAAGATTTTTAATAAAAATATAAATATCCTAAGACAGGATAAAGTCCTTGCTAATTTATTGGATGAAGGGGTACACTTAGTGGCCAAACGAAATAAAATTATAGCCACAGATATATCCCCTAGTTCTTTTTCAAGCACTCCGGCACGAAACAACTGGCTTTCCTCTAAGGGTTTTTTTCCTTGCAACAAAAAAAGGTGCGGTATATGCCAATACACTATAAAACAGGATAAATTTAAATCTAATAAAGATGCTAATAAGCATTACAATATAAAAAAATTCATAAATTGTGACACCAATCACTTGGTTTATGCCATTTTATGTATATCCTGTGACAAAATTTATATTGGCAGTAGCATTCGCAGGCTTAGAACACGTATTACAGAACACCTATACAATATTAAAAAGGGCCAAATTTCCCATTCTGGGGCAACGAGACATTTCATTGAAAAGCATGCAGGATTAACAGATAGTTTTCGCTGCTACGGCTTAGAGAAAGTTGATAGCCCCAAGGGTGGAGGAGACTGGATACACCTCGTGCGCAAGCGCGAGGCGTACTGGATCTATGAATTAGATACTAGAGCCCCGAGAGGGCTCAATTATAGGAACGATCTGGCCTATATTTATTAAGGTAGAGGTTTCCTTTCCATACAGATATATTATATGTATATAAATTACAATGGGTACCTTGGTATGTATTAGCGTGTAGATACACTCTTGACACTTTGTAATATGTTTATATAGGAAATGACGTTCAGGTTTGAGCAACGCCCTTTTCCTTCCCTTAGCTATTTAAATCACTATTGGTGTCAAACGTGTGTGACCGTGAACAAGGGCTACACCTGAGCCCGAAACGCGTTGGTTTCTGGGTCCCCCCTGCACCCCCCATATGCTGTATATGAAGTAATAATAAACGAGCATTTTACCATCTTCATCGCTGGGTCAAACAATTCAAGCCTTTCTATCGGTTCCCGGATCGAGGGATGGGGCGTAGTTGCTGTCCTATTACCGGCTGTCCTGTCCTGCTGGGGGTTGGGTGCTACGTTAAAATCTCCCATAATTATAAGATTGGGGTGTGGCCTAGATAGTATGAAGATTAGTAATTTTGAAAAGAACCAAGAGTTAGGGCCGTTTGGGGCATAAATATTGACAAATGTGTACGTTTTATTGGCAACCATCGCTCTTAAATACAAGAACCTGCCCTCTGGGTCTGCATGTTGTTCTTCTATTTGTTGGAGTAGCCCTTTTCTAAAATAGATTGCTACCCCTCGTGTTTTGGATGTGTAATTAGCCAAGAATGGGGGATCTAGCCAGGGAGCCCTAATAGGGACATAGTGTGATTCCTTCCAGTGTGTTTCTTGTAAAAAAGTGATGTCAGCTTTAAGTCGTTTAATATGGACCAATACCTTTCGTCTCTTCTCTGGGGTGTTAAGCCCTGCTATGTTCCAGGAGAGGAGTTTTATACTTTTGGTGGCTGGTGTGTCCACCGTAGTGTCCGGATCTGTGATCATCCTGGGTCTATGTGTTTGGGTGCAACATAAGGATTACCTTCATGATGTGGAGTCCAGTAGGCGTCCCAGCGAGCGCCACCTTTCTCCTTCTGTAGCGACGAGGGGGGACCCACGGCGCAAGGAGCATGACCATTACCTAAGCATGTGCTAGTAAGAAAACATAGAAAAGCATGCAAGTGAAAACAATTATGCATCGTAGAAGTTAGCGGTGTAGACCATAATGTCAGGTATATATTCATCAACATTAATAACATTAACCAAATGAAACTTAAGTCGCCTTTGAGACGTCGGACATGTCTCATGTTACTTCGCCAGTTTCCTGTGTCCTGCATTTAGAAAATGGGCGGCTTCCCACCCTGACTCTTGGAAAGAAAAGTGGCTCCCAGAGCCTCGATTGTGGCATCCTCAGCGTGCCTCCTCTGGTAGAAGGCGAGCCCGCGCTTCCTCTGGGTCTTCATATGTAGATGTTTGGCCGTTTATGGTCACTCTGAGTCTTGCTGGATATTGTAGCTGAAAGCGAATGTTCTGGTGGTGTAGGTGACTGCATACCTCTTGAAATGCCTTTCTTCTTTGGGTTACTTGAATTGAAAAGTCCTGGAAGATGAGGACTCTTTCGCCTCGCACTGTTAGCTCTCTCTTCTGACGGTAAGCTCTCAAAAATCTTTCCTTTATTGACCAATTGAGGAATCTGGCAATCACTGGACGCGGCTTGGCTCTTTGGCCGCTCGGGGCACCCATTCGATGAACACGTTCCACCATCAATTGGTCCCTGGGTATGTCTAGATCCAATGCTGTTGCGACTTCATTGATCAAGAAGGAGGCTAGTGAATCTGGTGCAACTGACTCTGGGACACCCACGAATCTCAAATTATTCCGACGCTCCCTATTTTCTAAGTCGTCGAGTTTTTCTTTTAGGCTGTTGATCAGGGTTTGGTTGGTGGTTGTGGTTTCCCCTATGCGGGTCGTTTCATCTTCCAGTGAGCTCGTTCTGGTCTCCAGTTCTATTATCTTCTGTGAGTTGTCAGTTACTTGTGCCAGAGCCGCGTTTATTGAGGCTTGAATGATATCGAAACGTTTGTCCACCGCCGGGAGGATAAGGTTAGATACCTCTTGTGCCACCAATAATGCTTGATTTTTGGTTCTGTCAGGTGAGGTATGTGGTTCTGGTGAGGCATTTCTGGGAGAGGGTTGTTCGCCCCCTGACGCCAGGGGAGGGGGGTTTGGTGGAGAGCTCATGTTGGTAGGAGATTTCGTGGGTTTAGGTAGGTTTTGTGGTGTTGACGTGGAGTTTTAGGAGGATTTGTGGTTATTTCCGCGAGAGCGTGGTACTCTGTTGCTTTTTCTTTGTACGTATTTATACATATCTCCCCACGTCCACTCTAGGGTTAGTTCACTTATTTTGTTGGTCAGACTCCTGACATTGGTCAGCATGCTATTTAGAGATTTTTCGTTTTGTATTCCTTTATCCCTGTTCTTTTTAACTATTGCTACCGCTTGGAGTATATCTGTGTACCCCACACAACCACGTGAAGATAATCTAATCATCTAGGTGAGCTGGTGTCTTCTTTTTTGCTATTTTTTTTATTCTCCTTAGTCATTCATTACAATTGTCATTGTAGACCTTTGTGATCGAGGTGAAGACAAAAGGTGGATCTAAGTATTTCATATACAGGAGATATAGCCAGTTCTTCACTCTACACACAAAACTTGAAGCCAATTATGGGCCTGAGAATGGTATGGCTCCTTACATTTGCACCCTCCCACCATTACCTGGTAAGTGACCATAGTATTTTCACTTGTTACAGAATATGTCACTTGTGACTAAGGCTGGGTTCACATCACAGTTATACATCAGTGTGATTTACATGTTTTTTTTGTAATTTAAACCTGTACTGAAACGCATATGTTAACGTGTACATTGACTACTCTGATGGAACTTACATGTCTTTGGTATTCGTTTCATGACCTTGCGTCGTCTGTCCTTTTTTTTTTTTTTTAATGATGGAAGACTCAGGCTGCTGTGTGTTTTCAAGCTGTCCAAAACGTATACGTTACAGTAAACTTTTTTTAAACTGTATGCCAATGGAAAATATATACCAGTGACTGTGTCCACATGTGTAAATATATATATTTGTTTCCACTATAAAAATATAAACAAACTTACCCAATTAAATTGCAGGAAAGAACGGGTGACAGCCAATAGAAAAGCTAGTTTGCAAAAAAAAAAAAAGCAGACATATGTTCAAGACATTATAAGTTTAGGATACACTTAGTGCATATGTTATTATGTACATGTTCTGCAGCATGGTCAAACGTGATGTGAGCCTAGCCTAAGTGAATTATCCAGTCTTTTGAGAGCTGACAGAGCAGTTGTTTGTTTTCTGGCAATGAGCTGTGGTCAGTACAGTCTGTACCTTTAGTCAATGACCATTGTCATGGGACCTGCATCCCTCTGTAGCCTAATTTACCATTTATTTGATGTGTGCACTGTTATGTGTGCTGTGCCCAGTGTAATGTTTCTAATAACCTTGTCTTGCAGCAAAGATTTATGTTGGGAACAAGAAGGAAATTGCTGAGAGCCGCATTCCTCTCTTCAACGCCTATATGAAGGTATAGTTGCTACTTGCAATCCCTTCATGAACACGTTCTTTGCACAATATCATTCATACAAAAAATAGCCAATTGTTTAAAAAGGGATTGCCTGACCTAGAAAAACAATTTTGTATTAATAAGGGGGACACTAATATATTAGCCAGATCACAGAGTGGCTACAAAGAATACCTCATGCTATGGAGGACCCAGCAAGTTATGGGTACCATGTGATCAGCTTATCATTGGAAGACCCTTATAACAAAAAGGGATTGTCTAAATTGGACAACGTCCTATCTTGTACCCAGTAGATTTGTAGGGTGCAGGATTATAAATAGCAGGGCTTAATATGACATCAGTGTAATATAACCTAAATGACTTCAGGCAAGGGGGCCCAGTGACAATTTAGTGGAGATGTCCACAGGGTTGTCATCAGTGTCAATCTGAGGTTTCTGGGCCCTGATTCTTGGGTGGCCACAAGTGTCGGTAATTCTTAGGGCCCAAAATGCAGCTATTGTACATAATTGCACATGACTCTTGTATTTTACCTCTTGTTTTCTGGCTTTTTATCTGCCCTTCTCCCTGAAAAGCATCCTCAGGCCTGCCATGCTCAGGGGATCATTATGTTCATCATGTACTTGCAGGAATGTTTGGCTAGGTCACCTGCCTCAACATTCAAATCTCCCACTAATTTGGTAAATGGAAAACAATTCCAACAATCAATGCAAGCAATAAAAATGCTTTTTTCCAGATCTGCATTTTTGCCTACTTTAATGCCTACAAGTTGTAATTTTTCTCCTTTTACATAGTTAGCAAGAGCCTTGAATATTTAATATAGAGTTAAAGGGGTTTTGCCACGAAGTAAAATTGACGTGGGAATCTTGCAAATTAAAACATAAACATTTTCACCATTCAACATTAATAAAAGTTCTGCAATATTGTTGTTTAGCTGCTGCCTTAGTAATCCATAGTGAACAACTGGTCTGCCGGGGATACAACCAGTAATGAAAGCTCCTCAGTTTTGCCACACATGTTCAGACATCGCCCCTCCTCTCAGGCAACTACTGTCAGTCTCTTCCCTGCTTAGTAATCACACACACTCACTGCTGAGTGAGGCTTTAACCACAGGTGCTGTCATTCTAATCCTGTCCTCTGCACTCTTTAGTAATTAGTCAAACAGTGCAACTAAATAAAAAGAAACTTCAATTCGGAACGTGTATTGAGACAAAAAAACAGGTTTGGCTTCTGGAGGGATTTGAACCTATGACTGCTATGTTAGAAGGCTGAAGTGCTAACCAATCACAGCTCTTTACCTAAACATACCTATGTTTGACTAGAGTGAGCTCACTGTGGAGAAAGGCATGGTGATGTCTGCCTGCTGGGTCATATGATATGCAGTTCAAACAAGTCACATACCCCATTTTGAGCACATTGAAAGCTGAAGTTGGACAAAACAGGCATGAAATGTCTTCATCGCAAAACCCCTTTAAGTTCTGGTCTGTGCATAGACCAGGAAAATAGCCCAGCATGCCCATGTATAAAGATGGCACTGGTTCTGTGGCTCTTTTTTCTTAATTTCAAATAAGCAGACTTGCTGCATTCCTTTTTCCACCCTCACCTCTTTTTCTTTTTACGTGCTTTATTCCTATGACTTGTTCTCAATTTGACTGACTTGTCTAAGCTTCTATTAAAGTATCGCTGCTCTGATTTTTTGATTATACAGTAGTGGTAGTTACATGGAAACCACGTTCAGGTGCTTGCATGCTGTAAAAGTATATAGAAAATTGAACATTTAGCAATTCATGGCTGTCTATGCTATCAGTGATAATCCTATATATAGTGTTATTATTTAGGCTTCTAATATCATGAAATAAATATTCCAGCAAAGAAGAAGCAGTATCAAAATGGTTTAAGAAACACTTGCAATGGAAAAAAAACAGTTATCATGGGGCAGGAATTTTTCTTCATTTCCTATCAATACTTATTTCTTGAAAATGTCTCCAGACATGTTAGTTTTAGTATAACCGTGAGGGCTTACAGTCTACAAGGAAGGTGGGAAGAGACAGAAGGTGAGGTGTGTTCCCTGTGAAATAACATTTCTGGAGCATCTTCCCGTATAACGTCACTGTTGTGCTGTTCCTCCGTTATTCCTTCTAGAAATGTATGACTGAATCAGTCACAAGAATGTTACTACTTGGCGGTATGTACCTGCACAGTCTGACACTGTCCAATCAGAGCAGACAGAGTCAGTGGGGAAGTTTTATCAGTACTGTCTAATACTTTGGCGATAATGTATTTAGACTGACAGAAAATTTGTCTGTCTTAATGGGTAAGGCATTGGAGTAAAATGCACCAAATTTATCAAGAGTTTATAAATTTGGTGCATCTTTCAGTGTCTGTCAGCCTGTCTAAAAAAAAAAAAAAAAAAAAAAAGCCACCTGGGACTTGGAGTATATTTCTGGCTTAAATTGTGTCATTTTTAAAAACATTAGTAAATTTATCAGGCAGTCTGAGGTCATGCCTCTTTTTGCTAAGCTTTACCCATTGGTTCAAACATTGGTTCGGTGTAAAAAAGCTCAAAAGCCACAAATATTTCCAACAACCGCACTTGCAACTTTTTAACACCAGAATACTGGTGCAAATTGCTTTATACATTTCCCTCTTAGTGGAAACTTAGACTAGATGGTCATATTTAGGGTATGTTCACATGTTGTACTGCGGCACATACAGTATGCGCAGCAGTACATCGTGTGTTTCGGGAGCTCGTGCTAATATGCGCATACTGCCGCGGTGCGGGAGGGAGGGGGGGGGGGCGGTAGCTCGCCAGCCCCATTGACAGTATTACTCGCGGCGCGTATTTGCCGACAATAATTGACATGTCATGAGGCGTAATCCATAGTTCTCTATGAGAACTGTGGATTACCGTAATTTGCGCACGGGAAGTTTGCCCATGTGAACATAGCCTTATGCACCACATTTATCATAGTGTCGATAAATCTGGCGTATGTATAGAACTGTCTAGTCTAAGGGCTCGTTCAAACGGCTGATTTGGACACTGATTTCAGCCGTACTGCACGCTGTATTTGCGCTCCAATACGGCTGAAATCCGTCCCAGTCATTACAGTAATCCAGAGTTCTCATAGAGAACTATGGATTCCGTCTCTCCTCCCCGCTCGGCGAATACGCCGAGCGGGGAGAAAGTGACATGTCAATTATTTACGGCGTGTACGCACCGGGAATAATGACTGTCTATGGGGCCATCCGTCCCCGCAATTACATCAGCAATAAGCCGTTGTCTCGGTCCGTGCCACGTTCCTGTCCTTATGCTGCGGCCTCTGCTGCGAACCGCAGTCGTACCTATGTTCCTATCGCAGATCTGTTTCCTGGTGCAGTGTCGCTGTGTGCGCTCCTGTAGCTGCTGCTTACTCACCTGTGATTGCTGTGCAGCTTTCTCTTGCTGGCCATGCTGCTCCTCCATCTTGGCTGCTGCCCTATTCCTTGTAGCTCTATAGAGGGCGGCGGCCACATCTTCCCTTCCTTTATTCCCACAGTGTGCAGCGGGGTTGGGCTTCCTCTGCCAATCCCCTTCCACCTGTGGGTTTATAAGCCTGCTTCTCCTCACACTCCCTGCCTGATCCTTGTTGTGTCATATTGTAGTCTGTTGCTGTGTGGTGTCTGATCTTGTTTGTTAGCAGTCCGGTGTGCTCATGTGGTCTCTTTGTGTCTGTGTCTTTGTGAGTTTCCTTGCCTTGTTCTCTGCCTGTGTTCCTGCCCTGGTCATGCCTTGGTTTCTTGCCCGAGTTTAGCTTAAGTCTCTGCTTATGTTCTTGGTGTCTGCAGTCTGTCTATTTATTGTTCCCTTTACCTTTTGCTTATCCTCCTGTTTGGCATCTGTTTTGTCCTGTCTTTGTTTGTACCTGCACATATTTACTTCTCGTCTGCTGTCTCTGTTTCTATGCTGTTGGTGCCTAGCCTTGACACTTCTGGCCCTTCTGGTCAGCTGCCGCTGCCGGGGTCTCCTCTGGGGTGGCGCCTGGTGGCTGTTGGGGTCAGTCAACCTTACCACCAAAGGCTCTGTGAAGCTGCCCATGCCCGATGGCCACTTGGTTATGCCCCCTCAGAGCAAGCCCGGCAGTGGTCCAGTGGGTCCACTACCCGCTTTACCCGCTCACCCGTTACAGCCGTGTGAACTAGCCCTAAGGGTCTCATGTATGAAAACTGTCTAGGTCTAAGACTTTTTTTGTTGCCCAGAGTAACCAATCAGAGCTCCTCTTTCATATATTGCTCTGGAAAAATGAGGGGAGCTCTGATTGGTTGCTATGGGCAACAAAGAAAGTCTTAGACTTGGACAATTTTCATATATGTCGCACACTAAGCCATAGCTTCTAATGAGGCCACACTCCTTTTGTTGGATGAGGCTCAGAAGTGTGTAGAAACTGTCTTAAATTAAAGCAAACTGTGCTAAAATTCTGGTGCAATAACCATAAATGTGCCCCAGAAACACAACCCTTTAAAAACTGTAATGCTAACACCCACTGATTCAGCAATATATTTTCAGGAGGAATAAGAGAGGCACAACACAGAGATATAAGAGAAGAGTCTCCAGAATTGTTATTTCACAAGGAATGCACATATTTACTGAAACAGACATGTCAGGAGTTGTCACAGGTCCTTCTTAAACTGTACATATCATGAGATTTTAGTATCCTTTTAAATACTCTGGCACAATACTTATAGTTAGACCATTAAAGGGATTGCTGTTGTACAGGATTAGAATAAGGGTCTAATTTTTATTTTCCAAAAAGAGCTCCATGGATTGAATAGAATTAAGCTGCAGTAAAACTTGTGGCTCATAAAAAGAGTGGAGCTGTTTCTGGGGAAAACAAATAGCCCTTTGCACCATGTAATGGATTAATTCCATTTTCAAACTAAGACACCTGTAAATATCTTGCATTGTCTTTTGTATCTTGTTTTAATCGGTTTTAAATTTCCCCCATGGATTCTTTTAAATTAAAACCTTTGGGTTTATTCTTTTTACCAAACATTAAAACGACAGTGAAAGGATCCCCGACCCTTTGGGGCGGGTTAAACCCCCCCGACTGGGAAAAAGGTATATTTTCAGGGGAAAATTTTGCTTTTCGGGGGTTTTTTTGGGGCAGGGGCTAAATTGGAAATCTTTGGGCCTCAAGAAAAGTGAGTTGGGGTCCAAAAAAAAAGGGCACATAATGGGAAAAAACTAATACCCCCAAAATATAAAAGGTGCTGGAGACAAAAAAAACCGCCAACAAATTTATGCCCAACATAAAAAAAAAATTGTTTTTGTGTTTATCAATTAATCTTGAGGAAACATTATTAATTTTTCATAATTTTTAACAAAATCTTTTAAAATTAAAAGACATTAAAGAATTAAAAAAGATCTTTAAAAAAAATTTGGGGAAGTAATTTTCCAAAGGGTTTTTTAACCATGCCCTTTATAAAAACATAAATACCCCAGGGCGACATGTCTAAAACCCCGACGGGTGGCCAGTTTTTTGGTCTTTTTTGGGCCCCGCCAAAACCACTTTTGACGCCATATTTTTTTGGTAAATGAACTGTCCTAACCCAAAACTAGGGCATTATACTCCGGGCATCCCCATTTGTTAATGCCGCCAAAAAATTTTGGTTTTTGAAAAAACCCTAAAAGGGCCGGCCCCCCGCCCACCAATGCGCCATTGAGGCTTTTTTCCATATTTATGTGCCTCCGTCGGGAAATTTTTCCAAAAAGGGCATTACATATACTACCAATGATAAGCTATGCGCCGCGGTTGAAAAAAGCCCTTTTTTGATCAAGGGGCCCCTTTTTTTCCGGCCCACAAGGGGCCCCCTTTTTTTGGACATTAAGTTTTTATGAAAAGGTTTATCCCTGCCCCAGTTTTTAGAAAGTTTTCCAACTTTCAGGTGCACTTTACACTGATTTAATGCACCTAAAACTGGGTGCATTAAGTCTGTAAATTTTAAAAATGCGATGGGAATAAAAAAGGGATAAACATTACTAAAAAAGGGATAAAGTATTTCAAGTGATAAATAATTTTAATTTAAATTTATATTGAGGTCCCCAAAAACCTACAAAAAATGTAAAAAAAATTTTGCACCAAAGTGCAGACATGCAAGTGAAAAAAAAAGGCCTTTATATTAATAAAGGCTTCAAAATATATAGGCCAAGCAAAGGGTCACTTCAAAAAAAAATTTACTTTGGGAAATTAAAAAGGCAAAGCACTAAATAAGACAAAAATTAATATTCAAATTTTTCATTTCCCTTAACAAAATTTATAGATGGAAAAAAAAAACCAAATATTACATGCTAAAATTCCCCAGTTTAATTTTTTGGGGCCGGAAGGATTCACTAGATGCGTTTCACACATATAGTTTCTTCAGGGGGCCCCTCAACCTCGGGGGGCCCAAAAAGGGCCTTTTGGTTCAAATTTTAAAGCCCATGGGTTTTTTTTCCACAAGCTAGGATTTGTGACGTCACCACATCGAAAATAGTGACCTCATATTAAGCAAATCTGCGATCGTAATATACTGTCCCTCTAGAAAAGTCTGTTGTACTTATCCTAAACAAGCCAAAAAAATATTCTGCCATTAGGCTGATAAAACCCTACAAAAAATAAAATGGACTCATAGTTATGAGTCCTTGAAATTAAGGGGGCGCCCCCCTCTCTCTTTCTCCTCCCCAACCCTCACCAAGAAAATGAGGGTTTTGCCATGTTTTTTCGTATGTTTTACCCCCCCTCCCGCTGGGGGTATAGAAAGGGAAGCAGGAGTAGGTGGGGGACTGTTTACCTCTTGAACTTTTTGTTAGCTGCTCTTAGTTAAAAATTTTTTTTGCTGGTTGTTCTAATATTACCATGGACCTGTCCCTATAATACGTTACCCTTTAACAAAAAGGTTTACCCAAAGCAACCCCATTTAACAAGGAAAAAGTAAAAACTAAAAACCCCCTATCTGTCAAGAATAAAAATACATTTATTTTGTGGAGAATAAGGCTCTGTACAAATATGCGTTGCAGTTTTCCTTAAAAAAGCAAACAAATAAAAACAAGAAAACCCTATGTTTGCCAATCCATTCGTAACAGAAAGTGGCCAGGGCCCAAATTTTTTTGGGGAATGGAAAAAACAAGGATGGTTTTTCCCGGGATGCCCACTTTTTTAAACGGTTTGGGGCCCCCTTAAAAAAAAAAATTTTAAAAAATCTAGTTGTAAAACCAGTGTGTCCTTCCCACTACTAAGTTGTGCCTGGTTGTTGATCACATGTGGCACCATCCATGTGTGGGCTCAAGAGTGGGGGTGAACTGTAACTTATGATATGCCATGGTCAATAGCACTTACAGAGGCTAATGGTCCCAAAAGGGGGCCCTTTCCCTTTTGGGCCACCCCTTCTTTGGGGGTGGCTTCCTTTAATTTGGGGCAATGGATTGCTTTTGCATCTAGGAGCCTAAAAAAAAGTCCCATGGGCTTCCATAATTAAAGCACTGCCTTAAAAAAAAAACTGGGGTGGTTTTACTGCCCTATCTGAAAGCAGAATGTGATAGAGGGAGTTAACGAGCTCTGGGGTATACATGGTTTATTTGTTAACGAATAAAGGTAGTGGACCCCGCGGGACCACCGCAAGCGAGGGTTTTAAAGCCTACCAGGGGGGGGGAATTAAGTAAAAACCCGGGTTTTCACCAGAGCCCTCCCCCCCAAAGGGGGATGGACTTTGGTTGGGGGAGAAAAAAACCAGGTCTTTCCCCAATTGGGCGTAATTTGGCCCTTGCGGTGGCAGCCAAGGCATTACGGGGTTTAAAAAAACCCGTGAGACGTAGGCAAATCGGGGACAGCAAGAGGTCGGGCAACGGAAAACGGTTCGTGGTCAAGACACTGGAGCGAAAGGGTTCGGTACACGGAAGTAAAGAAAAAAAGGAGAAGAAGCTTTCCCCCCGGAAGGCATTAACGCACTAAAGATCCGGAAAAAAGGGCCCCGGGAAGGGAAAGGGGGGTTAAATTTAGGGTCACCTGCCACCCCTTAGCCAAAAAGGGGCGAACTCCCCCTTTTAAAAACCGGGGAGAGCCGGAGGGCGCCCAAAAGGCCCCGGGAAACCCGCCCCCCGGCCCCCGGCCAGGAAAAACGGGAGCCCGGGGAGCGGGAGAGGTAAGGGGGCAGCCGGGCCCCGACCGCGGGGCCCGGGCGGGGGGCCCCCCGGACCCCGGGCGGGTGGCCCCACAGTGCGCCCCACCCCGGGGCAGGGGCTGCGGGACCACTGTGACGCCCCCCCCCCCACCCCCGGGCCCTCCTCCTCTTTTTTTGGTTCGGAGGAAATGCAATATGGGGACCGCGGTCCAGGATTTTTTTCCAAAGGTTCCCATGATCTCTCCTCCGGACCGAACCCCTTTCCCAAAAAAACCAAAAAATTGCCGTTTCCCCCCCTAACCGACCTAATAGCCAATATCTCTTTGACCGCAAATATTTTGGGAGGCTACAGACTCAGGAGAGGGAGGGACAACTTTTCTGGAGAAGGGGTTTAAAACCAACGGGCTTAAAGGGAGGGTTTCTTAAAAAGAATTAGGGGGACCCGGGCAGGGTTTGGGGGGGAGTAAAGTTTATATGATACGGGGTTTAATTCGGCTCAGGATTTAAAAGGGGGCCCCAGGAAGCGTGGACCCACTTGAAAGCGGGGGAAATTTTCAAACCGGGACATTTTTGGCGGACAGCCAGACTTTTTTTCCGGGGGTTTAAATTTTGGAGCGGTCTCCTCTTTTTGTCCGCCTGGGCCTTCAAAACGGGCAGCAGCACCTGCAGGGACTTGGGTTTCTGCCCCCCAATGCCGGGATAAGCGTGGACCAAGGCATAAACAGAGGGCACCTCGGAGGAGGAGGGCAGGGAAAGAGGGGGGGCGGGGATGCCGACCATATACAACAAAAAGGGAGACGGGGCCCAAGCCCCAAAATCCAGTGAAGTTGAAATGAGAATTGGTCCCGGGGTATGAGGTCCCCCAAATTTCATCCCTGGCGACCCAAGAAAACAAAAGCCCGTAAGAAAAAGGGGCCCTCAATCTTTTTGGGCCCCTCTTTTCCCTGCCGGTTAGTTTTGGGGGGATGGAAGGTGAAGAAAAGTCTAACTTTCCACCGGGCCAAACGGGAGCAAAAGTTGGCGCCAAAGGGTTTGAACGAAACTGCACCCCACACCCAGAGACGATGTTTTGGGGGCAAAACCGTGGGGGGAAAAAGTGACTAAAAAAACCAGGGGGGCCCAAGGTGGTGGGGAAAAGGTAAACCCCAGGCATGTGGAAAGGGAAGACATCTTCGAAAAACCTATCCGAAAAGACCCAGATCACGGTGTTACCAAAAGGGTTTTTGGAAGGTGGTGTTTGGAAATCCATCGCCACATGGGGGCCATGGAGTACTTTGGGTTAGGGAGGGTGGGCCAGCACCCCGGGAGGGGCCGGGGGGCGGGGCACCTATTTTTCCGGGCACAATACCCGGGGGCATCCACAAAGGGTTCCAAAATGTTTTTGGCCATCCCCTGGCCCCCAAATTAAAACCGAAGAGATAAATTGGAACGATTCTGGGGGCCCCCGGTTTCCCTTTCCCAAACCAACGAGCATGCCCCCAAAATTCGGATTCTCTTCCCGCATTATGCCTTTTTTGGTTTTCTTGCCAGGAGGTATCTGCCGAAGGAGGCAGGTGCTGCTTGGTTTCCAGGCGTTCCGGGGGTAAAAAATGTTTGGGGCTGCGGCTCCTCTCCAGTGACGTCAGATGCGCGGGGAGAAGCATCTGCCCTGATGTTCCCTTTTCCCGCAGGGCGGGAAAAAGGGTCCGGGGAAATCAAAAAAAGAAAAGAAAAGAGCCATGGCTTGCCCGGGGGAATTTAGGGGCTGGGCCCCATGGGGGATACTGAAAAATTTTTTTGATCCTAAAACCTTGAAAAAGGGGACGGGGCTCCCCCCCAAGGGTGCCGCCCCTCATTTCCCGGGCCATCTTGATTTCGGTAAATTTTCGGGCCCCAAAAGCATAGTTTCCTTTCCGCCGACGAGAAGGGCCCTTTGAAAAAAAGCCCCCCCAGGTTTAAATTTTCCCGGGGGGGACCCTTTTGAGTTTGGTTTAGGACCGGCCCCCACGAAGAGGGATCCACCTCCAAAAGAGAAAGGCTTCTCAGGGTCAAGGGGCTGTGACAAAAAAAGGTGCGGGAAACCCAAAAGGGCCCTCTTCAAATTTTTGAGAAAACTCTTTCGGGCCGCCCCGGGGGCCAAAATTTGGATTAGGGCCTTTTTTTCCCGGTGAGGCCAAAAAAGGAGCCACCAGAGTAAGAAATGAGGTTTTAAATTTTTTTGATAATAATTTTGCAAAAACCCAAAAAAACGTTTAATGGGTCGAAATCCCAAAAAGGTCCGGGGGCCAATTTAGGATTGCCCGAAAGGAAATTGGGGTCCATTTTGGGGGAAACCCCGGTCGGGGGACCGTTTTAACCGAGGAAAGGCGACTGGTTTGGTGGAACACAAACTTTCCCAATTTGTTTGTTTCAAGGGGCGGTTGCTGCGAAGGCGTTGGGAGGAAATAGGCGTACCTTGGGTAAAATGGGTCCGGAGGTAAAGGGGGAAAAACCGGGGTGTCGTCCAGGGAAACGATGACACAGGGTAGGCAGGTCCCTGAAATGTCGTTTACAAATTGAAAAAGACCGCGTGGGAATTGGGAACCCGCCCGGAAAAAGGCCCTTACCAGATTTCTCAAAAATGGCCGTCGCGGGTATTGAACCGCAGTCTTTTCCCCTCATTCCCTCACGGATTTCTGGGTGAATTGTATTCCCCGCGCAGGTCCAATTTGGAGAACCCTTGGCCCCCTGTAGACGGTCAAAGGTTTTTCCCTAAAAGTGGCAAAAAGGGTAACCCGGGTTTTTTACGGTTTGGGCCCGGGCCCCCCGGGAGTCGATGCAAGGATGGAGAAACCATCCTTTTTCTGGGACGAAGAAAAAAACCCCGGGCTTCCGGCGGGGGATGAGGGCTTGCGAAAAAAACCCTTTTTTCAGGTTTCTCCGGATATAGTCCAACATTGGAGGTTTCCCTTTTCTGGTCTGGACAACGGGTAAACTTTTTTCCCCGAGGAGGAATGCCCCAGGAAGGGGGCAATGGGACAGTCCCAAAAGGGGGGAATTTAGGAGGGAAAGGGATTCACCTGTTTTTCTCCGAAAAGGGGTCCCCCGTTAGTCCCGGTATTCTGCGGGAAGACGTGGCCGGGCCCTGAAAACTGATAGGGGGAATTTGCCCCGAAAGGGGCCCCGGGAAAATGAAAGACAAACGAATTTTTTGGAAGTTGGGAACCCCAGCGTAGAACCTCTTCCGGTTTTCCCCGTTTGAGGGCGGGGGGATGGAGCTGCAGCCAACGGAAAACCCGAGGGATTTGGGTTTTAGGACGACCGAGGGAGGATTTTTTAAAGGGTTGATCCGTTTTCCCCCCCCCCCCACCCCCCCCCCCCCCCCCCCCCCATTTTTAAAGCCCCTATGCGGAGGGAAAAATGGGTTGGTTACGTGCCGGGAAAGGGCCCCACTAGGGAAACTCCCCCACTCAAAGGAGGATTTCACCGGGGGGTTTCTCCCCGAAAGGGTCCCCCGGAAAAAGGGGTACTGGGCACCAGGGGGGGCGTGAATAAAGTTCCCCCGGGGGATCCAGAGTCCAGGGAAAGGCCGGGGGGTTTTCCCAAAAGTGAGCCGGCCCCAACGAGACCTTTAACCTCCATAATAAGGCATGGAGAGGAAATGGTTTACCACTTGGGGCCCTCTTTCCCACATAAAACCCAGGTAGCGGGGGTTTTCCCCGCCGCGAGGGTGAAGCAGGGAACCCTTCCCAAAGGATCCGGGGTGGCCAGTTAAAAGGGACAAATTTTTTCTGCCCGACGGGGGGACAGTCTGTTTTGGGACAAATTTTCCCCCGGGCCACCTGCATGGGTTTTTTCACTGGGGAGGGATTTGGAAGTGGCAGCTGTGGTCTTTGGGGAAACCGGAGCCACGGGCAGACGGCGTGGGGCGGGCCCCAGATCAACCCCTTTCCCGGCGTAGTTCCTTTTTGCCGCTCGGCCGAAGCGGAAACATCATCCAGTAGCTAGGTTTGGGTAGCCGCTTAGGGAGGGCGGGATTTTCTCTAACCGCTAGGGGGGTCTTAACCCCTGCCAGACAAAACCCTTTTTGAAAGTGGCACATATTTCGGGCGTCGTTTTCCAAGGGCAGCTCGATCCAGGGTCCGAAACGAAACTGCGTAGTCGCCGCCGAGGAGTCACCCTGGGGAAGATTGTAGGGGCGGCTCTGCAGAGGGGCCCGTGCCGGCTCTTCAAAGCACTCGGGAACTCTGAGAGTAAAGCCCGTAGGTCCGTCGTCACCTCCCCGGGGTCGGGTTTCCCCGGGGGAGGGGGGGCCCAAGCTAGAGCTTTCCCGGGCAGCAGACTGACCCCCGAAGGCCAACCCTTTTGAAAATTCAGTTTTGGGGGGAATTTACCAGCCATCAATCCAACCCTGGGATCGAGCAAGGGGGGTAAATTCCCCCTGCACAGGGTTTGGGGGTCCCCCCTCAAACTTGTTTTAGGTAGTGGGAAGGTACCGGGGGAATCCCCGGGGGCTGGCGGAGGTGTCGCCCCCGGAAAGGGGGAGTCCCGGGGGTGTTTGGGGTTTGCCCGGGGGCTCTGGGATATTTCGGACAAATGGGTTCAGCTGCTGGGCTTTTTGCGCTAGTTTAAGTGACTGCTGCAGCCCCTACGCCGTGAAAATCCCGGGTTTACTGAGGGAGGAAAGGTTTCCTTGGCGGGATCCATTGGGCCCGGGTTTACTGTAACGAAAGCAGGAAATGGATCCGCTGGACCACCCCAAGCGAGGGGAAAGCCGGACCGGGGGGCGGAATCTAAATTTAAACCCCCCGGTTTTTTCCCCCCAGAACCCCGCGGGAAAGCGGGATGGACTTTTCTGCGGGGGAGAACTACCAAAGGGCGTCCCACGGCGTGACTTGCTTGCGGTGGCAGCCAAGGGGTACGTGGTACAAAAAAATGAGACGTAGGCGAAGTCGGGGAAAAGGCAAGAAAGGGGAGGGCAGGCGGCAAAAGGGTTTGTGGTTTAAAACACGGACGAAGACGGGTTTGGTTAAAAAGGAAGTCAGGAAACAAGGCAGAAGAAGCTTTCGGAGCAGAAACCCCACTAAAGATCCCCGGGAAGGGACCCCAAGGAAAGGGGGTTTTAAATTTGGGTCACCGCCAGCCCTTTGCCAATAAGGGCGAATGGGCCCCCTTTTTTAAACCTGGAGAGCCCGGCCCCGCCCCCGGGGCCAAGGCGCGGGCATTCCCCACTCCGGCCCGGGCCCGGAGAAAGGGAGGGCGGCGGGAGCGCGGAGAGGTAAGCGGGCAGCCGGGAAACCCACCCCCGGGACCGGCAGGGGGCCGCCCGGCCCCCCCCCGGGGGGCCGCAAAGGGGTGCGCCCGCAGCCCGGGCGAGGGGCGGGGGGGGACCACTTGTTTACAATATGATAGAGGAAGGACTGAGCTCTGTGATTTATCGGGGTTTTATGATAGAGGGAGAGAAGCTGGCTCTGTGAAAATTTTAGGGGGTTTTATGGTAGAGGGGGAAAGCTGAGCTCCTGTGAAAAATAGGGTTATTGTTTTAGGGGGAGGGGCTGAAACTTGGGGATTTTATGGGTTTATGATAGAGGGGAGGAACTGAGCTCTGTGATTTAAGGGGGTTTTATGTTTGAGGAAAAGAAACTGAGTCGGGGATATATAAAGGGGGGGGTGATAAGGAGAGAAACTTTAGCTCTGGGATATATAGGGTTTTATTTATAGGGAAGAAGCTGAGCTTGGGGGTATTAAAAGTTAATGAAAAGAGGGGAGAAGGGTGGGGCCCCTGTGATATTTAGGGTTTTTATGATAAGGAGAAAGCGGACTTG
The DNA here is from genome assembly GCA_025379985.1 of Phyllomedusa bahiana. NCBI lineage: Eukaryota > Metazoa > Chordata > Amphibia > Anura > Hylidae > Phyllomedusa > Phyllomedusa bahiana. The sequence continues at coordinate 35,502 of JAODAL010016089.1, forward strand.
GGTTTTACTTGGGGTTTTAAAAGATAGAGGAGAAAAAGCGGGGCTTTGTGATATAAAGGGTTATATGAAAGAGGAGAGAAAACTGAGCTCTGGATTTTATAGTGGTTATCTGATAAAAGGAGAGAAACTGAGGCTTGGGGATATTTTAGGGTTATATGATAAGGAGAGAAGGGTGACTCTGTGGGTATATAGTGGGTTTTAAAAAAGAGGAGAGGAGCTGATATCTGGGGTATATAGTGTTATATGACAGAGGAGAGGAACTGTGTTTTGTGAGATATAGGGTTATATGGTAGAGGGAGTTAAGCTGAGCTCTGTGATATATAAGGTTATATGATAGAGGGAGAGAATCTGAGCTCTGTGATATATAAGGTTATATGATAGAGGGAGAGAAGCTGAGCTCTGTGATATATAGGGTTATATGATAGAGCTAGATAAGCTGAACTCTGTGTTATATAGGTTTATATCATATGGAGCAGAATTTCTGTGTGAAAAGCAAAAATTTTTCAGGGTGTGTAAAGAACAAACTGTCAATCACTGTATGTGGGGGATCAGCAGGACTTTGTGCTCTCAGATAGGTGGTTTATGCTGCCGTAACAGGTTCACTTTAAATGGGTTTTCTCACAATGCCGTATTCAGAAGCAGTTTTCACTCACTCTGTCTCCTCAGGTTGTGGGTGGTTCTGTAGAGGTGATTAGAATATCTAGCTTTTACCCTGACAAGTAAAAGAGAGACAATCTTTATTAAACAAAAACTACTGTTGCTGTATGCACTGAATACAGTGTCCTTATCTTAAAAAGATGTAATCTTGTTAGAGCTAATTACTTTTTATCCAGAGCTCAGTCCTCTCTGTCCATCCATGGGGGTGACATCACTCCCTGCTCTGTCAGCTAATCAGATAACAGACGTCCATCTCATAAGCAGGTTACCATAGCAACCTGTGTGCACTCAAAAGCACATACAAACACTCTAACCTCATGACTAAAGTTAAATCAACAAAGCAGTATTTTTAGAAAAAGTCTTTAATTAACAGTCCCTTCATGTTGAAAGCTCTTTGTAGTAAAAAGACCTCTTGAAGGATCCCAAATTGTTATATGTAAATTGTGTGAACCTACCGATTACAGTGGGAGCAGATGACTATCTATGGGTGTCACCTAAGGCCATGGACTGGTTTACAGTTAGATTTTAAAGTGGATTCAGTATTTATAATCTGCAAAAATTCTACTGTAAACCATCCCCATAAACCACAATAGAAAATCCGAGCTGTTGTCTACACAGTTCAGATTTTCTAAGGTCGAATTTCAAATCCGAAATCAGACCAAACAAATTAGAACATGTTCTATAATCCGCCGGAAAATGACAGATTATAGAACAGCTCTGTGGCAGGGGGCACCTGAAATCCAAGAAACAAAAACTGACTATAAAATACTGGTCGAACTCTAATTAGAATCCGAACAGTATTTTATAGTCTGCAGTGTAGACGCGGCCTAACTCCCCAGACTCCCTATATATCAGGGGAAAAAGAGAGATCAGGCTTGTTGGATGTGGCTGAAATGTTTGACATTAGCTTATGCTCTCTCCCCATTAAAAACATATGCATGCTTGGCCGGACTATAACACATGTGTAAGAGGGAGTCAGGCCTCAGACAGGGGTTTACTTTTGGGTCCTTTGTCTTAGTAGGTTAAAATTGAATATTCTCATCTGTTGGGACCTTTGTTCAATAAACAAATTTCCAAATTGTCCCCTAAAGCTTATTGTACCCCTTAACTTTTCGCAAGGTTAAAGAGGGACACTTGTGGGTCAGTAAGAGGAATATATATTTTTTTAATCTACATCTATACGTTATAGATTTTTTTCTCTCATGTGTGTGAGAGGAGAAAAAAAAAATCATCCATCTTTCCCAGAGTCTTGATGTAAAATCCCCTTTTAAATTACAAAAGTATGTGAGGCAAGAAATGTAGATATACACTAGGGAGTTACACTTGCTTTTCACTTCCAACGACAGGGGAAAAACCTTTCCCTTCCCCCTGCTCACACAAAATTAATTATCCGTGCACTCTTTGGGGCGTGTTGCAGAAAGAAAAGATACCCTGCTGGGGGAAAAACACGTCCCTCCATTTCATAAGCTCTGCTTAGCAACCCGTATAAACGACTGCCAAATGATGGAATGAGAATACCCCTGTAAATCATATATACATTGAGCTTTTTTTGCGTTGGGGAAAAAGAGAGATCCCTTTTTGAACAATTAGAAGGGTTTATTGATGAGTTTATTTTTTAAAGTAAAAAAGAAGGACATTTAAGGAAAGGGGCTTGGTCAGAAATGGGACTGCCCTTTTCCCAAAGAGAATACTTGGGAGGTATGCCTTTAAATTAAAGGTCAAGCTTTATCCCTGTATAGTTGACTTCTGGGTAAACTACAAAAAATTCACAGATCAAATCCAAATATAATGAAAAGGGTTTGGGTAACAAAAAAGTCACAGTGTCTATTTCAAACTCCTACTAAAAAAATAAAACCCTTTTAATAAATTCTTTTAAAAATGTTTACAAAAAACCAAACAAAAAACCATTACGCAGAAATTCATATGGTGGTAGTAATGCAAGGACACAAGGGCTACTTCTGCTTCCTATTTAAAAACCTGCATCAAACTCACGGCAGAGTAATGTCCCAATAGGGTCCCCCCCCACCTTTAAGGCTACCCCATTAAGTCCCTAAATAAAAAAAAAATGTATACCTAAGGGAATTTTTAAAATCCCAAAATAGTGCATAACAAAAATAAGTGCTAAGAAAAACTTTATAGTTCCCCTTGATTAAGACCACAGAAAATTTTGTGGAGCAAGGTAAAGTGAAATAATACCCACTTTGATTATAATATTTAAAATACAACCTTGAAAAAAAATTGCGTTTTCCACCCTTTCCCCGACGCTTTTTCTCCCTTCCAAATGTACGGGTTTCAGGGGCTATTATCGCCTATTCGGCAGGTCACCATTGTGCTTTGTCAGTTTTTTTTGACTGGGGCAGCGTCCCCATTGCTGAAACTGTCAGTGATTGAACTGTTTATTCCCCTGATGAACCCTGTCATTTGGAAGGGGGAGAAACGCGTGGGAAGGATGGAGAAATTGCAATTTGGTTCAGGTTTTTTAAAAACTATTATAATCTAAAAGTGGATATTTTTTCATTCAGCCTTGCTCCTACAGGTGTTTTTCTGTGGTTGGAATGCAAGGTAATCTAAAAGGTTTTTCTTGAAGCATTATTTTTGTTATGCATATTTGGTTTTTAGAATTCCGTTTTTAGAGCCCATGATTGTTTTGTATCTTTTGGGATTTAAATAGGGGTAGCCTTCAAAGGGGGGGGGCGCCCCTTTTTCGGGCGATTACTCTCCCTGTGAGTTGTGGGCGGGGTTTAAATAAATAGGATATGCAGAAGTAGTCCTTGTGTCCTTGCATTACGTACCACCAGTAGTGAATTGCGCTGTAATGGTTTTTTTGTTTTGTATTTGTTCATTTTAAATAAATTTTATTAAAGGTTTATTTTAGAGTAGGAGTTTAAATTAGACCACTGTGACTTTTTTTTGTAACACATATGGCAGTTACAAACATGATCACTTTTTATTTTTTTGAAGGCCCTATCTTAGCTCAGAAAATTTCAGACTTTATTCTCTGGGGAATATATTATACACAGCGTATTATTTGTCAGTAAAACATATATGGTTATAAGGCAGGTCATGGATTAATCTTTTTTTTTTTTTTTGGGCGTAAAAAGAACTCCAGACATTTCGGATATGGAGAGACCCCGCGCAGAGGTAATACTGTAATATGGAGGAAATGGTCATTCCATGAAAAAAAAGTCTACTTCTTTAATAAAATTGAAATGTTGTATGTTATAGTCTGGGTTTTTCCTATGCATGAAGGAAGCTCAATCTCTAAGGTCATCATTTTACCTGATTTGTCCTGCAGATTTTAATAAGAAAAAATTCAATACATGTTACCACTATTTAGCAACCCAATTTTAAGGGTTTATATTTTAAATCTTTAAAATACCGTTTTCCGGGGAACCGCTTGGGGAAAATTGGATTTCAGGGATTGGGACCTTCCCAATATAATGAGCGACTTGTATTATGAGTACAGCTCAAAGCTAGATGTCTCTTTTTCCCATAGCAGACAGATAAATCTGCCTTATTGTGTATTCAAATAAATGAAAGATCTGATTAGATGTCTGTAAATGAGATGAGGAATATAGACAATGGGGGATTTTCTTATTTTTATAAGTAACAAAGGTCAAAAGTTGTTATTTCGTGCCCCACGTCATTATACTAAGTGTGGGATGTGAAATTTTGTAAATTATAGTTTAAAACTATTCAATGGGGTTTTTTTTTTTTTTTTTTTCAGGGTAATTTTGCTGAGGGCCTTTCAGCAATAAAAAATTTTCAGGGGTTTTTGATAAAAATGTTTAATGTTTTTTCCCTTTGGTATTATTTAACTCAATAACTTTGTCCTGATATGCTGCTCAAAGTCTACACTGGGCACCTGCCAAATTTGTGTAAGCGGTGTAGCTGGCCAAAACGACAAGTGTAAGGTCTTTTGTCATTTTCTGGTACAGTGGTCCTTCAGATTACAAAATTAATTTGCTTCTGGAACGACCATTATAAGATTAAACTATTGTGAACTTGGGAATCTATCTCTATGGAAAACTAATAATTGGTTTTGAAAACCCCCAAAATGTAGTCTCAAAATAATACCAGATAAGGTTTATGGAACAAGAAACAGAGAACTGAAACATACAGTACTGTGCAAGGTTTTGAGGTGTGGAAAAATTGTTGCAAAACAAGAATGATTTCAACAATAGAAGTGTTAATAGTTCACTTTTATCAATGAACAAAATGTAAAGTGAATGATAGAAAGGGAAATCTAAATAAATCAATATTTGGTGTGACCTCCCTTTGACTGTGGAGTCCTGGAAGTGATTACATGGCCCCACAGAGTCTTGATCTCAGCAACATGGAGTCTGCCTGAGATCACGTGAAGACACAAAAGGATCTGAGCAGTTATATCCACAGAGGATCTCTGCTTACTTACTCCAAGATGTTTGGAACAGTCTCCCGGCGAACTGCTTTCAAAAACTGCATACAAGTTTCCAGAAAAACTGATGCTGGTTTGACAAGAGTTCACAGGATGGTTCCATCAAATATTGATCTGATTTTTAATTTTTTTCTTGTTATTCATTTGCATTTTGTTGATTGGTAAAATTAAATTATTAACACTTCTATTTTTTTTTTTAAACATTCTTATTTTTGCATAGTAGTGTATAAAAGACTTCTTTACATGTAAGAGTTAGGTCGCTTTTTAGGATCCCCTCGTTTACTAGTGTACCCCGGAAAAAGAAAAGGGGCTGCCCTCACTTAGGGCCTTCTTTGCCCATTGTTCATAGCAATCAATCAGAGCTCCCTTTCATTATTAGTGTCCGAAAAAAAGAAATGGAGCTCTGATTGGGTTTCTAGGGCAGAAAGAAAGTCTTTCACCCAAAAGTTTTTTTTTCAGTCCCCTTAGTGTCCCAAAGGGAAAAGCCACGTTTTATAAAATAGGGCGACATGTTGAAGGGTCTGGCCAGTATTCCAGTGTGCTTTTAGCCAAAAACTGGTTTCAGCTTTTTCTCTAGTTTTGAGCGGCGCATATTAAGTAGGTGCATTTAATGGCGGCTGTGCCACTTTGTAATGCGCCCAAGATGTGCGGGTGATCTGGGGGCGCCGCACCGCACCCGTAGGATTCTATACATTTATGTTGTTGACCGCAAAACTATCTTAACTACTGTATATACTTTGGAGGGCCAAATGTCAATAACAAGTAACTTTTATTAATAAACAGATAAAAAAGTGTAGCTACACCCATAAGGCCTCGTTCACCGGTTATTTTGCGCGGGTTGGCGCCGTCTGGCGGGATTTGTGTTTTCAGTTAGGCGCAATCCTCGGAGTCTTACGGGAATCCATGTCTTAAAAAGGGAAAAGGGATTCCCTCGCTCCTCCCCCCCTCGGGAATCCGCCGCGGGGGGGAAAGTGAATGCAATTATCCAGGCGCAATAGCGCCGTGGTTATGCAAGTCTTGGGGCCGGGGGGCGGGCCCCCGCCGTGCTCCGCCCCGCCCCGTCCGCCCCTTTTCACGGCGGATTTGTGAGAGGATTGGCTCACAAATCCCTCGGGAATAACCCTGTGAAACAGGCCTAAAAAGTAAAATACACAAATTAGAAAAACCCGAGTATGCTGCTTAAGGGGACAACAGTACAATTGAGGGAGAAAAATGACATGACAAAGTTTGTAGGTGCCGTTCAAAAAGAAAGCAATATAGAACGAGTAACAGGACAGAGTGAGAGGTTTAGGAATTATTTTACAACTACTGTCCCCACCGAACCCTACTAGGTCCCTTATGAGTCCGTATCAAGAGAAGTGCGGGGCCCCGTCCTGGCCCGTCAGGAACTCTCCCCGATAATTTATCCCCTACAGGCCCTAAACAAAAAAAATGTCCCAACATGTTTTGCACCTACCTTGCTTTTTTGTGGGGGACTATGTTGGTGGGTTAACTTGTTTAGGGCTTTCAGGTAAATCTCAGGGCGAAAACCTCAATGGTTAGCTCATTGGGACTGCAGCCTTGATTTGTGAGCTAGAACATATGGTTCACAGCTCACAGAAACAGCTCTTCAGCTTACCCCAAAACTAGGCGCATAACTGTTAGAACAGCCAGACCAAGTTAAAAGTGGTCTGCCTGAGTCCAAAATTGTTGTAGTGGAACTGGATATGTATGACCTGCAGAAAAAACAGTCCATAAATCTGGACTTCTCACTGCCTTAAAATTTTTAGAACTGGCCCTTTTGTTCCTAGTTCTCATTCTCGCCCCTTTAAAGTTTAGACGCACAAATAGAGGGGGTATGCAGTTTAGTGCTTTATTACTGAAATATTCAATTTGATTGGTTGGATACTCCTGTCAATCACATGTGCCACAAATCAACAGTCTCTGGGATATTGTTTGTTGAATCTAGTGATAGAAACCCAATTCTAAATAAATTGGGATGTTATGTAAAGTGTGAAGGAAACAAGAATGCTATGAGTTGGTAATCTCTTCTAGCCATATTTTGTTCTTTATCTGAAAAGTAAAGAGACCAGTTGCTTGAGTTTTGGGAGAAGGATTTTGCCCTATTCTTGTCAGCTGTAGGATTCTAGCTGCTCAAGTGTCCTGGGTCGTCTTTGAAAGATTTTTAATTTCATAATGCACCAAATGTTTTTTTTGGGTGAAAGGTCTGGACTGTAGATGGCCAGTTTAGCTCCCGGACACTTCTTCTGTAAAGCCATGCTGTTTTGATGGTTGCAGTATGTGGTTCAGTATTGTCTTGCTGAAACATGCAAGGCCTTCCCTGAAAGAGACATCATCAGGATGATATGTTGTTTCCAAAACAACATCTGCAGGACATGGGATCCATGGTTTCGATAAACAATTTCAAACTTTGATTCATCTGACCACAGATATGTTTTTCATTTTGCCTCAGGCCATTTTAAATAAGCTTTGGCCCAGAGAAGATGTCGGCGTTTTTGGATTGCATTGAGATACGGCTTTTTCTTTGCACAATAAAACCTTAACTTGCATTTGTTGATGGCACAGTGAACTGTGTTCACAAACAATGATTTTTGCAACTATTGACTTGCATGACCTAATCATACCTGTTTTTAATGCAGTGCCATCTCAGGGCCTGTAGATCATGACCATCCAGTATTGATTTGTCACGATCCCCCAGGCATTGTGTTGCAACATGCTCTTTGAACCTGGCAGCTGCTGTGCTGTAGTTGTTCAAGTGCTTTTTGTGCCATCCAGCAGGGCAACAGGTAAGCGCATGATTTCAACAGTCACAACTGCTGCCCATCACCCTCCATGGGGAAACTATTTAGGTCTGCTACTTGTTGTAGTCAGGGCCTGAGTTTTTGTTGTGCACGTGGGTTCCTGCTTAGTTCTCTGGCCATCTGGACTTTTGTTCTGATTAAGTTTGCCTGGTCTTCCATTCTGTGTCCTGCCTGCTGGACTGTTATTTATGCTCCCTTGTCCCCTCTGCTGTTGCTCAAATTTCCTTTATGTCCTCCTGGATCCACCCCATTATTTTGCGTTTTCTTTCTTGGACTGTTTGCGTTTTTGTATGTTTATGTTTCCACAATAAAGTCCAACTGAAAGTACGTTACATGATTATTGACCTTGTTCCTCATGCGCACAGATTTTTCCAGATTTTCTGAAACTTTGGATGATGTTACAGTATCTCACAAAAGTGAGTACACCCATCACATTTTTGTAAATATTGTATAACATAATTTCATGGGGCAACACTGAATATACCTTGATACAGTGTAAATTTGGTGTGCCCTCAAAATACACACACAGACATCAATGTCTAAACCGCTGGCAACAAAATTAGTGAGTACACCTTTAAGTGAAAATGGACAAATGGTGTCCAATTTTCCATTTTCCCTCCATGGTGTCATGTGACTGTTACAAGGTCTCAGGTGTGAATAGTGAGCAAGTGTGTTAAATTTGGTGTTTGCCCTCTCACACTTTCCCATACTGGTCACAGGAAGTTCAACATGGCACCTCGTGGAAAAGAACTGTCTGAGTATCTGAAAAAAAGAGTTCTTACTCTACAAAAAGATGGCCTAACCTATAAGAAGATTGTTAACATCCTTAAACTGAGCTACAGCAAGGTTCTACTCAGAACAGGCCTTGTCTTGGTCGACCAAAGAAGTTGAGTGTACATGCTCAGAATCATATCCAGATATAAGAGCTGCCAGCATTGCTGCAGAGATTAAAGAGGTGGGGGTTCTCAGACCAAATGCCGCACACTGCATCAAATTAATCTCCATTGCTGTAATTACAGAAGGAAGTCTCTTCTAAAGATGATGCACAAGAAAGCCTACAAATAGTTTGCTGAAGACAAGCAAACTAAGAACATGGATTACTGGAAGCATGTCCTGTGGTCTGATGACCCAAAATAAACTTATTTGGTTCAGATGATGTCAAGCGTGTGTGATGGCAACCAGGTGAGGAGTACAAATACAAGTGTGTCTTGCCTACAGTCACACATGGTGGTAGGAGTGCTATGGTTTGGGGCTGCATGAGTGCTTCCGGCTGTGGGGAGCTACAGTTAAATGAGGGAGCTATGAATGCCAACATGTACTGTGACATACTGAAGCAGAGCATGATCCCCTCTCTTCTGGGCTGCAGGCCAGTATTTCAACATGACCACTCCAAACACACCTGCCTTACTAAAGAAAATGAGGGTAAATGTGCTGGACTGGCCAAGCATGTCTTAAGACCTAAACCCTATTGAGCATCTGTGGGGCAACCTCAAACAGAAGGTGAAGGAGCACAAGGACTCTAACATCCACCAGCTCTGTGATGTCATCATGGATTCCAGTGGCTGCAACCGGGGAAGCTCTAGTGAACTCCATGCACAAGAGAGTTAAGGCAGTGCTGGAAAATAATGGTGTCCACACAAAATATTGACACTTTGTGCACAATTTGTCCATTTTCACTTAGGGGTGTACTTACTTTTGTTGCCAACATCGTTGGCTGTGTGTTGAGTTATTTTGAGGGCACACCAAATGTACACTGTTACACAAGCTGTACACTGACTACTTTAAATTGTATCACAGTGTCATATCTTCAGTAAGATATAATATTTACAAAAATGTGAGGTGGGTACTCACTTTTGTTAGATACTGTATGTACTATAGATGGTATTATATTTATATTCATTGTTGAGGAACATTTCTCTGAAATGGTTTCACAATTTTTAGATGCAGTTTTTGACAGACTGGTTACCATCTTTGCTTCGGAGAGACTCTGCCTCTCAAACTTGCTCATGTTATACACAGTTATGTGACTTAGTTGAAAATGGACCCTCCAGTTGTTTTTCAGTATTACCACTTCCTTTTCCAGCCTTCTGTTAATCCTGCCCCAACTTTTTTTTTAGCTGCATTGCTGCTATCAACTTCTAAATTATACATTTTACCATTTGTTTGAAAAAATAAACTTATAAATCAATTATGATATGTGTTATATGCTTTGTCCTGAATAAAATATAAGAGATTTATAAACCATTGTATTTACATTTTATGCTGCATCCTGTTTTGGAATTTGCGTTGTACAAGAAAAAACCACAAAGATTGTATCGTAAACTCATTGTTTTTTTAAAGGGATGTTCCCACAAGCCCTTTCAGCCCACTGGTTGGCTCTTACCTAGCTACAATTTGACCATCTTGGAAGAGCTAGCGGCCATCCCCTCATTCATTTCTATGGGCTATATTGGAGCTGTAATAGAAATGAATGGGTATAAAGGCCACAAGCGCCACCCTCTTCATTCTCTCGTGGTTAGCTATGAGCCAAAAAAACACTTGTGGGAACGCCCCTTAAAAGGACCATTGTACAGTTTAGCAAATGCAAGTTAACACAAGACTCTTAAGGCTGTACTTACACTACTCCAAAAAAGTTAGGGATATTTGACTTTTGGTTGAAATTTCAGGATGAATATAAAAGGTCTTGAAATTTTAAAAAAAAATTAACTAAATGAGACCATCTCTTAACTTTAGAGTGCACATGTCCAAATGTTCAATGTTTCAGTACTGCCTACATAACCTGCTGATCTCTAACAAGGAGCTTAATGGCAAAATTCACAACAGATGTTTGATCCCTGAATCGCCTGGTAATTTTGGGAGATCAATTTAAATTAGAATTTAAACAGTCCTCCTCAACCTGCTACCTACATTTTGACATCACGAAATCAAGATATCACCTTACAATTGATCAACAGTACCTCACCTGCATGAAGCAGGATGTTCTCAGATGGACGTGGTCACTGAGCTTAGAGTGTCACAGAGTGTCATCAGCAGGTTAAAACAGAGCAACAGAAAGACTGGAAGAATTACAGAAAGGCAAAGAAGTGGCCATTTTTGGCCACATCACACACTGATGAACACTTCGCAGTAAGCAATGTCCTGTGGAACCACAGAAGAATAAACCGCATGTCCTGTGGAAGAATACCACACAACTCCACGCATGTTTAAGGAAGGTGATAGGCAACTAATTGTCACATCAGACCATTTGTAACCATTTACATCAGTGTGCTCTGCATGCTAGATGACCTGCAAGGGTACCTGATTTGGCTGATGCATAGTGCTCCCCTTGACATCTCCAGCATCATTGGTGTCCATCATTTCTGCTCAGAGTGAATCGAAATTCATCACTGAACAGCACTGAAGACCACTCGTCCCTTTTCAAGTGTAGATGCTCCCTGGAGCATGCAAGACGATGATGCCTGTGCCTGGTGGTGTGGTCAGGTACCCTTGCCGGTCATATAGCACACACGCCACGTTAATATAAATGGTTACAAATCATCTGAGATGACACTTGGTCGCCTTTCACCTCCTTTAAACTTTCCTGGGTTGTGTGACATTCATCATCCAGTTCTGCAGGGCATTGTTTTATTAAAGCAGTCAGTGTGTGATGAAACCAAAGGGCGTCCACTTCTTTGCCTTTCTGTGACTCTCCCTGTCTCTCTGTATCTCTGTTGTAACCTGCTGATGACACTCAGACACTCTAAGCTCAGTGGCCACTTCCATCTGGGAACATCCTGCTTGAAGCCTCACAAGGGGGAGTTACTGTTGATCTATTGTAAGATGTTGTCTTGGTCTCATGATGTCAAAATGTGAACAGCCTGATGAGGAGGACTGTTTAAATCCCAATTCAAATTGATCCCTTACATTTATTGGGCGATTCAGGGATGAAACACCTGTTGTGAATTTTGCCTTTAAGCCCCTTGTTAGGGTATGTTCACACGGCTTATTTTGGCGTGCATTTCACTGCATATTGCGAGTTATATGCGGCGAAATGCACGCCGCAATCACGGTAATCCACAGCTCTCATAGAGAGCTATGGGTTACGCCTCATCCTCCCCGGCGTACAATACGATTGTATTGTACGCCGGGGAGAAAAATGACATGTCAATTGTTAGCGGTGAATACGTGCCGCTAACAATGAATGTCTATGGGGCCAGCAGCGGCCGGCCCCCACGTGCTTTGGAAAGAGGCGCTAATCAGCGCGTCTTTCCAAAACACCCGTAGTATATGCGCCGCAATACACCGTGTGAACATAGCCTTAGAGATTGGCAAGTTGTGCAAAAAGTACTGAAACATTGAATGGCTGGACATGTGCATTCTAAATTTAAGAGATGGTCTCGTTTAGTTCAATTAAAAAAATAAATGTTATTTTCATTCTGAAAATTCAACCAAAGGCCAAATATCCCTAACTTTTGTGAGTAGTGTATATTGGTTAGTGCCCTTTGCAGTACCTTCACCTTATGGTGTAGTATATAGTGCACATATAACAATACTGTAAGCTGCTCAAATAATACTGCCCAATTAACAAACATAGAAATAAAACTAGAACATGTAACCCATGCACAGCTGGAGCAAAGACACCTGATAAATGCTCCAAAGATGCTTCACCAAGATTTATATACAGATCACAACTAAAAGCTGAGAGCACAGGAAAGATGCAACGCAGGGATTGTCATACTTCCAGAACTGAGGCCTACCTGCCAGGCCACTACATGTCATCGGATATGGAATTTAGCAAAATAAATACAGACAGTTTTACACATCAGTTTTAACTACTTGAAATCTTCTAATGTACACATTGACAGCCTCCGTTGAAGGATATTCGCATTCTTTATAAGAAAGGTTGAATAACAGCACATAATGATCTATCTATATATCTCTATCACTATCTATCTATATCTATCTATCTATTTTCCTTTTTATAATCCATGCTTGTTTTTTTTCCCTATATTAGGCCCTTTTTGACTTTAAAGGGAACGCTGACCAAGAACTTAGCTTTAAACAAGGAGATCTCATATATCTTTTAAGTCGAGTCAACAAGAACTGGATGGAGGTAAGAAAGTTAAAAGGAAAGAGAGTTCTACATTTAGTTTCAAACAAAGAAGATGAAATTAACATTAATACATTAATAACTGTTTAATAAAATTGTTACCACTTTTTATGCAGATTCCAATTTGGAATCCATGTTGGAATTCTTGTGAAAACCATGTGGGATTCAGAGCCCATTGCTTCCAATCTAAATCTGCACTGTAGTTGACACTACAGAAACATGACACTTCTTTAATGAGGAATCCCATCAGATTCTTCATCTGGTAGCTTAGATGCAGATTAACCCCATTCATTCTTATGGAGTTCACCATGCGGTTTAAATGGCATGCTAACATTATTCTGGGGGTCAATACAATTCCCTTATACCAAATTAACATGTTTTACTACTTTAAAAAAAATAACATACCCAAACCTATAAATAAATATTAGCAACTGTGTAAATTGTCTTGATAAAAAATACTACTGTACCATTATTATGTGTATACAGCTCCTATGCAGGTATATGCATCTCCATGGCAACAGATGTAACCATGCCGGCTTCTACTAGCCCACAGAGGAGCAGGGGGAAGTCCCCATGGGCCTGGGGCATCTTTTTAGGGAGAAAGACAAAGACAGAGAGGCAGTAAGCAAGTGGTATGTACAGTCATGTACACTAGCTATAGGATGAGCCCCAAGAGTCAACTCCACTGGTGGGCTCCTATAAATCCCAATCTAAGGGTATGTTCACACAGCGTAATTGCGGTGCGTACAGTACGGACGCAATTACACCGGGTAATTTGGGAGTCGCAACGGGGGGGCCACAGCCCGCTGGCCCCATAGACATTCATTACTCATGGCGCGTATTCGTCACAAGTAATTGACATGTCACTTATCTCTCCACGCGTACAATATGATTGTATTATATGAGCAGGGAGAGGAGGCGTAATCCATAGTTCTCTATGAGAGCTATGGATTACCGTAATTATGGGGTGCATTTCCCCACATATTAATAAAATAAGCCGTGTGAACATACCGTAACACTGTAAACATGGTAACAAACAGATCTGAATGACAATGTGTATTACTATGGGCTTGTCAACCTGAGTCATCTGATTAAGAATGTCTGTAGGGTAATATGAAGATGGTGCAGATGGAAGGGATCAATGTGGTGATTTAGATTCAGGTCATTGTCAAATTCGGGCAAAGCGGTGCTCTTCAGTTTGAGTCAGCACGAAGCGATTTTTTAACTGGTCTACAGGACTTAACTTACTGTTTCAAAATGTCTCCGGTCTCCCTTGCACTTGGATGTCACTTTCCCTCTGACATCAGGTCTGAAGTTACTTTCAATCCAACATCACCTTAGGGTACCCAAATGTGAGCTGAACTAGAAATGATGAGGATAGTAGTGTTAAAGCATGAGCACATGAGGACCAGGGGCAGCAGGGACCAGTAAACTAAGCCCTGAAGACCAATTGAAAGACCATAACCTTAAATTAGGGTTAGCACAATCCAATATCAGCAGCACACTACTAACACCAAAAAACTATCAAAAGGCACATAGGAATTTTTGGAAAAGCATTTCTGCTACTTAGGATACATGAAACATTTTTGGGGGTCTTAGTTCACATTTTTGATCAAAACTGCTTAAGCCCACCTCCCAATCAGCAAGGGGACCTCAATCCAGATGGGAACCTACTCTAATGTTATCTCTCTTAGTGCCTGTTTAGACCTCAACACTTCATTGAGAGAAGGTTCCAGCTACAAGGTACTCTGCATTGATTAGGATTAGCTTTATAGACAGAATTAGGTTTAGGGTTAGGTTGAAAAAAACATCAGTTAGGGGACATCCCAAGTTCATTCAAGCTGGTATCGAACTGAAGAGGGACAGATTCAAGCAACGTTAGAAGGGAGTAAACCCTGAGTACCAGATCAGACTACGCCATGGAGACACATGGGCCTGAACAGGAGCTGTAACTATAGAATGGTAAGATATTTTTTATTTTTAAGATAATTGGTAACCCTGATGTTTGTTCTGCTCTGGTTGTCAGGGATCTACTGCTGATGGAGTAGGAATATTTCCACAATCCTTTGTGAGAATCATCAAGGATCTTCCTGAGGAAAAATTCCCTGTCAGCTGGCTACGTTGTTATTTCCACGATTATGATGTGTGCACAATCAGGTAATTATGGTTGAGGATTCTATTCCAGTCATGTTCCCATCATGGCGGCATAGCGCATGGATATATCCAGTCTTCTGTCTTACAGAGATATTGCCTTAGAAGAGGATGTGAAGAAACGGCCGTCATACAATGAATTGCTGCAACTAATAAGGTAAAATCTAACTTTTGCCTACATTAGGTTTATTGTGGGCTTCAATCAGTTGGTTGAATCAGTATGCACGCTATTGCTGGAAGCGACATTTCCCTTGGTTGCAGGAAAGTCACTCTATTAATGGGTAGCATTTCTCAACAAGGCTGCAGTATGGATATTGGTATTTTTACCATCGAGGAAAATCAATATCTGCTGAAGAAAATAAAATTTATTTTCGTTATATGACTTCATTTTTAAGATAAACTGAGCCATTTGCAGACTATTTGCCATGATGGCAGCAATATTGCAGAAAAATTCAAACAACAGTTTCTAAGTTTTTTTTTATTTAATTTATATTTTCAATTTTTGCGTACTGATCTATGCCACTTATTTCAGATCAATGCACCATAAACTGCTGGTATCTCGAAGGTCTGCTGAAATTGATTTTCCAGAAGTTGAAAAAAGTTATTAATCAGTAGTGTTGGGCTTTTGATTCTGGACAAAGTCAAATTTGACCATAAACCAAGCAATTTAATTCGGGTTGAGCAGAATAGGGTTTGGGCGTAAGTTGACAAGATATGTACTGTATTCAGAAATATTGATGGCATATAATTAGGATATGCCAACAATGTAAATGAGGTGCGTGTTACATATCTGGGACCCACACCTATCTCCAGAATGGACCCCCAAACCTTCCTGTTCTGAATGGAGAAGTATCCTCGCAGTTACTCTCCATTCATTTGAATGGGAGTTCAGAATGCAACTTCTCAGATGTACTTGGAGCTTCCATTGAAATGAATGGAGAGTGATCATGCAGAATGGGGAGTTATGAGGGTCCATTTTGGAGATAGGTGTACGTTCCACACTGCTTAACACACTGCTGCCCATTAAAAATAAAAGAAAAAAAGATTATTCTTACCTCTTTTCCAGTGCTGCGTCGTCTTCGCTCACCCCGTTCTTCTGTTTCCATCTTCCGTCTTCCAAACAGGGACGTCATGGCTGCAGTGGCTGATTGGCTGTAGTGGTTGCCAATCATTTACATTACCATTTGAGAGTGAACAGCAACAAACGATCATGTGATCATGTGATATCCCTGTTCGGAAGACCAAAGATGAAATCTGAAGACCAATGAGAATAAGGTTGAGACATATTGATGACATATTGATTATTTTTATAGGGCTGCAGTGTGCTAATTAAAAAAAATAGAGAAGGTGTCACGTCAGAGGAGGTGCAGTGGGCCCTGACTGCCACCCAGCCCACCGTCCCTGCCTACTTAGCGTGCTGCCCTAGGTAGCAGACCCCAACTGGAAGACAGCCCCTACGCTGCTAAGTGCAGGGCCTTCAGGGAAAACGCAGTTTCAAAAGTCCTGGTCGGTAACGGTGCGGTAACGTATAAGCCACGAAACGTACTCCAAGTGGAAGGTCAAAAACAAGGCGGGGTCAAAACATGTTCAGAAGCTCAGTACAAAAACAGAGGCAAAAGCGAGGTCAGAAACAGGCCGAGGTCAGAAACACAGGAAGACTACAATACACAAGACTTCAGGGAAACCACAAGGGAACACCTTTGACAGGCAAAGCCTGGAGGAACTGGGGAGGTTTAAAAGGTCTGCCCGGACCTGATTGGTGTGGCATCTGGGCCCTCCTATTGATCCTGAGAGCTGTCACTCCTGGCTCAGGAGAAGCACCTCTCCCAGGGTGTGGTCCGAGGTCAGACCTATTAACCCTTGCAGGTCGTTGCGTTAAACGGGTGGAAGGCTGCCCAGACGAACGTATTCTGACAGAACCCCCTACCCCTTTTAGGAGGGGCCACTGGACCCTTACCTGGTCCGGGTCTCTCTGGGTGAGCTTCGTGCAATTCATTAATGAGGGATTCTGCATTAATGGATTTAGCAGGAACCCACGACCTCTCCTCAGGACCGTTACCCTTCCAATGGACGAGATATTACAACGACCTTTGTACTCTGCGAGAGTCAATAATTCGAGCCACCTCATACTCTAACTCCCCATTAACCCTAACTGGAGGAGGAGGGTTAGCAGGTGGGATAGTGGATGGACTGTACCTCTTAAGGAGTGACCAGTGAAAAACATTATGTACCCGGAAACCCGAGGGTAACTTGAGCCGGTAGGCCACTGTATTAATCACCTCCAGAATGACGTAGGATCCCACAAAGCACAGCGCAAACTTACCAGAGGGGACCTTTAAACGAAGATTCCGGGTAGACAGCCAAACCTTATCCCCAACATTAAATCCTCCAGCACAAAAGCGCCTCCTATCACACTTTTCCTTCTGGATGTTCTGGGCGTTTGCCAAGTTCTTCTGAACTTGGGCCCAGACTGTGCACAGATCATTAACGATGACATCCACCCCACTATGATCAGATGTAGCGACGGACAATGATGCATGTCTAGGATGGAAGCCGTAATTGCAGAAAAACAGAGAAACACCAGACGAGCTACTATCCTGGTTATTAATAGCGAATTCTACCAAAGGTAAGTATTTCACCCAGTCTCCCTGCTGATCGGAAACAAAACACCTGAGTTTTTGCGTAACAGTTTGATTCACCCCCTCCGTCTGCCCATTGGTCAGGGTGGAAGGCAGAAAAGAGGACAGGGTGATACCCAGAGCCTTACAGAGAGCTCTCCAGAAACAGGAAGCAAATTGAACGCCTCTATCACACACAATATTTTCGGGTAGCCCATGCAATTTAACGATATGTCTGATGAAAAGTTCCGCAAGCTTTTTGGACGACGGTAACGCTTTTAATGGAATCAAATACCACATCTTACTAAAGCGATCAACTACCACCCAAATAACTGTTTTGCCCTCAGAGGTAGGCAGATCAGTCATAAACTCAATGGAGATGCGAGTCCACGGACGGTCCGGTATAGGAAGAGGGCAAAGTTCACCAGGAGGGCGAGTTCTGGGAACCTTTGCCCGAGCACAGGTGTCGCAGGCTGATACATAGGACCCCACATCACGGGACAATGATGGCCAACAGTAATTTTGGGAAATTAGTCTCTTTGTGCCAGACACTCCGGGATGTCAAGATAACACTGAATTATGTAATTCTTTTAATAATTGTAACCGAAACTGAGTGGGGACAAAGACCCAGAAACAGGACAATCAACAGGTCTCATATCCTGGTGTGTCTTGATCTCTGTGGCTAAGTCAGGCACTGGATCATTCTGAGGTGAGTGACTGGCACAGAAACTTCTAGACAACACATCCGCTTTAACATTCTCAGAACTGGGTCTGTATGTAACCAAGAAGTTAAATCAAGTAAAGAACAATGCCCAAGGCGCCTGCCGAGGGTTCAGCCTTTTAGCATTCTCTAAAAAGGTGAGGTTCCTATGATCGGTTAGGACCATGACTTGTTGTTGGGCACCCTCGAGGAAGTGGTGCCATTCCTCGAAAGCCCACTTAATAGCCAACAATTCCCTGTTCCCAACATCATAATTCCTGTCGGCAGAGGAGAATTTACGGGAAAAGAAGGCACATGGTCGGAGATTGGTTAAGGCAGCCGACCCCTGCGATAGAGCTTCCCCCTGAGTTAGAACTGCCCCCGCCCCAAACTCTGGAGCATCTACCTTAACTATGAAGGGTTTAGTATGATCGGCTTGAACCAACACTGGGGCTGCAACAAAACACTGCTTGAGCTTTTCAAAAGCCTCTAGGGCTTCTGGTTGCCAGTTACTGATATTAACACCCTTTTTAGTCATTTCAGTTAATGGCCGGATGAGAACAGAAAAATTACGAATACATTTTCGATAATAATTGGCAAAGCCTAAGAACCGCTGTAAGGCTTTCATGGAGAACGGCCAAACCCAATCGCGAATAGCTTGAACCTTCCCGGGATCCATACGGAATGAGTTTGGAGTCAAAATTATATCCCAGGAAAGGTACCTCCTGAACCCCAGAAACACATTTCTCAAGTTTGACAAACAAACGATTTACCTTCAAGATTTGCAAGACTCGTCGTACGTGTTTAACATGGGACGACCAATCCTGCGAATAAATTAAGATGTCATGCAGATAAACAACCATACAGTGACCAATGAGATCTTGGAAAACATCATCTACAAGGTTCTGGAAGACCGCGGGAGCGTTACACAACCCAAAGGGCATAACAAGGTATTCAAAATGACCCTCCGGGGTATTAAATTGAGTCTTCCATTCATCTCCCTCCTTGATCCGAATAAGGTTGTAAGCCCCCTGAGATCCAGTTTGGAGAACCACTTTGCTCACTGTATTTGATTGAACAGGACGGGAATCAAAGGTAAAAGGGGTTCTTAACCGTTACCTTATTGAGTTCCCGGTAATCAATGCAAGGACGGAGACTCCCATATTTTTTCTTGACAAAAAAGAACCCAGCACCCATAGGCGACACCGATGGCCGGATGTGGCCTTTCTGTAAACTTTCAGCAATGTACTGCTTCATGGCAAGTCTCTCCGGACCAGACAGATTGTGTATCCTGCCCTTAGGAAATTTCACCCCAGGCAATAATTCAATGGTACAATCATAGGAACTATGCGGGGGTAATCTCTCAAATTGGCTCCTAGAAAAAAACTCCGCCAGGTCTCCAATAAAGGTAGGAATCTGCTCAATCTCCACATTACCAAGGATGATCGGAAGACATTGATTAATGCATTGTTTACCCCACCTAATCAATTCTCCAGAATTCCAGTCAAACACAGGGTTGTGCTTCTGAAGCCAGGGCAACCCTAACACCACGTCGGCAGTTAAGCCCTCCATGATAAACAGGATACACCTCTCGGTGTGCATAGATCCCACCAGCATCTCAAGCTCAGGAGTGCAATGTTGGATCTTGCCTTTGACCAGCGGGGTGGAATCTATCGCCACAACCTGCAAAGAATCAGATAGAGGCCTCCAGGGAAGGCTCAGAGGCTTACCGAACGCTGTGTCCCCAAAAATGGAAGCTGATGCCGAGTCCACAAAGGCACTCCCAGAACTAGACCTGGAAAGAGACAAAATCTTAACTGGAAGCAACAGCTTTTTAACACCTTAGGAAATACCTGTTTGCCTAGGTGACACTCCTGCGAGTCACCTAGGCGCTGGAGTCTTCAGGCTGGGTCCTCTTGTTGGGGGCACTCACGGATGCGACGTGGGATCCTGTGGTCACTGACTGGGCCCGCAGACGAGGCTCCTAATTGCATAGGCTCCTCGGGGGTATCTCAACATTAGAGGGCCCTGGAGAGGTGACAGAACGAGGCAGTGGAATAGCGCGGGGTAGCGGAGTAAACGTCTTCTCCCGGCATCTCTCCCTAAACCATCTATCCAAGCGTACAGCCAAAGCCATAGCCCCATCAAGTGTGCCAGGGGTTGGATAAGCCACCAACATGTCTTTTACATGGTCAGCTAACCCCAATCTGAACTGGCACCTAAGGGCTGGGTCATTCCACCCCGACGGAACACACCAACGCCGGAACTCCGAACAATACTCCTCCACCGTCCTCTTGCCCTGTCTTAGAGTGGTGAGGTGTGTCTCAGAAACCGCCTCCCTATCGGGATCGTCAATAAGAAGCCCCATGGAGTTGAAAAAACGGTCCACGGAAGACAACTCGGGCGAGTCGGGGGGTAGTGAGAAAGCCCATTCCTGAGGAGACCCTTGGAGTAGGGACATAATAATTCCCACCTGCTGCTCCTCATTACCTGAGGTACGTGGGCGGAGACGGAAGTACAGACAGCATCCCTCCTTAAATGCTAAAAAAGTCTTTCTGTCCCCTGAGAACCTCTCGGTAACTGAATAGGGGGTTCAACAAAAGGGAGAAGTGATGCCTGAGAACTCCCAGCCTGAGGGGTACCCTGGGAGTTCTCCTGCTGCTGCACTCTCAGTGCCAAATCCTGGACCAACTGGGTAAGCCCCTGCATCTGCTCTACTACTGCAATCATGGGGTTCATGGTGCGTGGAGAGCAGAGAAATAGTGGCCTGTCGAACTGTCACGTCAGAGGAGGAGCACTGGGCCCTGACTGCCACCCAGCCCACTGTCCCTGCCTACTTGGTGTGCTGCCCTAGGAGACAGACGCCAACTGGACGACAGCCCCTACGCTGCTAAGTGCAGGACCGTCAGGGAAAACGCAGAGTCAAAAAGTCTGGGTCGGTAATGGTGTGGTAACGGAAAAGCCAAGAAACGTACTCGAAGTGGAAGGTCAGAAACAAGCCGGGATCC
The DNA here is from genome assembly GCA_025379985.1 of Phyllomedusa bahiana. NCBI lineage: Eukaryota > Metazoa > Chordata > Amphibia > Anura > Hylidae > Phyllomedusa > Phyllomedusa bahiana. The sequence continues at coordinate 56,943 of JAODAL010016089.1, forward strand.
AAACATGGTCAGGAGCGCAGTACAAAAACAGAGGCAAAAGCGAGGTCAGAAACAGGCTGAGGTCAGAAACACAGGAAGACTACAATACACAGGACTACAGGGAAACCACAAGTGAACACCTTTGACAGGCAAAGCCTGGAGGAACTGGGGAGGTTTAAAAGGTCTGCCCGGACACCGCCCCCGCAGCTGATTGGTGCAGCATCCGGGTCCTCCGATTGGTCCTGAGAGTTGTCACTCCTGGCTCGGGAGCAGCACCTCTCCCAGGGTGTGGTCCGAGGCCAGACCTATTAACCCTCACAGGTCGTTGCGTTAAACGGGTGGAAGGCTGCCCAGACGAACGTATCCTGACAGTAGGTCAGATTAACCTTAAAGGGAAGCTGCCTCCAATAGGTAGCACTAGAGAGACAGCTTGTTTACATACACCATTTCCTAAGGAAGCTTTACATGGCCTATAATTTTCGCTACAACATCTTGATTCTCTCCACAAGGAGAAACTTTTTTTTACCCTACAGTTGACTAATAATTCCTAAGATTTCTTTTTTTACATCCAAATAAATGCACCATTGTGCATAAAAGTGCATTAAATTGACAACCTACCTATCCTATCCTATGTCTAATGGTTATGAGAACCTATTAAATAAAAACAGAGCATGAAGTTAATTTGGTCATGGAAATATGTCTAACTTGTTTAAGTTCAATGGGCAGTCACCATTTTGTCTTACTGTATTTTCATTTATTTGGGTCACGTTATTATTTGGGTTTCATCTCCAGTGCTGCAGAATACATTGGTAATATAGAAATAAAGATTTTTATTAACCTTCTTTACTCATAAAGGATTGTTCCCCGTCCCCTCCCCAACCACAATGAAAAATTGGCTTCAATCACCCAAACGGTTTTGTGTTGCTTTTTTTCTGTGTAGTTTAGCAAGGTCTCAGGAAGGTTAAACTTGATACAGTTTTTATTGTAAATTAATGCATTCATTCTTTCCTGCTTAACTCATTCTTATCCAAATTCTCTTCCAGAAATCAGTTCCCTGGCATTGACTTTGCTCTGAATATGAAGGATCCAGATGGTGACCTGATTCGCTTGATGGACAACAGTGACATGGAACTTCTTGTTACAAAGGGAAAAAGAAAATCACAACTAGAGAACTTTTTCCCCTGGGAATTACATATCACACGTATGGATGATCTGGACGTTTACAGACAAATGGAATGAGGGGAAAATCAGCTGCTGGAGATGATGCAGATTTTAGGAACACAAGAGGTCCAAAACTAATTTTACTCAAATTTAGGTCAGCGAAATGTTGTAACAGAAAACTGCATTAAGATTAAACCGTGTCTGTAGTAAAAAGTCCTCAAATGATTTAATCCACAGAAATCAGAATATGACATTTTGCAAACACATTAGAACAACATCTGCTCCAAAGCTCCTGACACGGTATAATAATAGCTATCCGATATGCAAGAAACAAGACAAAGTTAACCCTGCTCATAAGGGCTTGTTACTAACAGACTCGTGCAGTCCTGCCTTTACTACAATATTAATCATGTGATGCATTTCAACCCTTTAAAGGGGCATTCCATTATCATTTGTGTGTTTTTTATTATATTTGTTTCATATTATTATTTAATAATGATTGTTATGGATGAATTGTCTCAAACATAGTCATGTCTCTACCTCAAACATAGTTCTCCTATAAAAGACTGCATTAGGGTTTCTGAATTAAAGAAAAACCTGCACAGTTCTGGAGCTCTAGCGTCACTTTATTTGGGGTTCATGGAGAAGAATCATCAGAAATTGTAATAAGGCACATAGAAAAAATAAGCATATGTTAAGAGTACGAGTGTCTGTTCAGGATTTTCATTTATTAACAAAAATTAAGAGCAGTGACCATGTGTATCTCACTCCACAGGACCTGCTGTGTCCTGCATCACATGGACAACCCATTTATTCGAATAAGCATGGTGTAATGCTTAAGTTTTCCTTTGGTGGAAATTGAATACTTATGTCAAGTTTTCCACACATTTAAAGGGGTTTTCTCACTACAAAGATTAGCTTTCAACATGTATGGAACGTTAAATGAAGACTTTTTCAAATACAAAATAAATTGGTCTTTTGATATAAGGTTTCCTTGTGAGACCCTCTGCAGCGGGTAACACAAGGAAACCGTATATGTTTCATGCCCATCAGATTAGGGATGACTGCCCAAGTAAGATGTTTTGGATTCCTTTTTGGAGTTAGCAAATCACTGTATATATAGGGTTTCCCTGCTAATAGGTGGTGTTCCACCAAACTTGATAATAGAAAAGGAGTTATTCCTTCACAATTAGAAAGGGACAAACTGAGAGGTTAGAAAAACAGGTTTTTAAATAGTGTGTATCGAGGTTAAGTGTTATTTCATGATAAAAGTTACGTTTTAGTGCTTTTATAGATTGAGAACTGATAGAGTTTAAGTTTGCCTAAGGGGCAAAATGAAAAATATAGTTTTTAAAAATGTCATTTTTTGTTCCCCTTGCTAGATTCCTTTTTTTTTTTTTAGACTATTTGACATGTTGAAGAAAACGGGTTGTAGTGGAAAATTTTCGGGTCTCGTTTTCAGTGTATTAAAGGGGCCCTAATGTATGAAAGTGTTTTTTTTTTGCCATTATAAATGGAGTCTAAAGTTTCCCCCCGCGCCTCGCCTTTGTGTTGGCGCATTACAGGGGGGGGGGTACTTTAGGGGGGGGGGGGGGGGGGGGGGGTTGGGGGGGGGCCTAATAAATGGGGGGGGGGGGGGGGGGGGGGGGGGGGGGAAATAGGGGGGTATAGGGGGGTAGGGGGGTAAAAAATAAAAAGGGAAAAATCGGGGGGTTTGGGGGGGGGTAGGGGGGGGATTGGGGGCCAATTGGGAAAAGGGGTTTTGGGGGATTTTGCTGGACCCAACCCCCAAACGGTTTATAGTTTAAACACGCCAGGGGGAAAGGAATCTAAGTAGCCCCCCCCGGGTTTTTACCAGAGCCCCCCCGAAAAAAACGGGATGGGCTTGCGCGGCGTGAGGGTACCAGGTCTTTTTCCCTTGACGTGACTTTTCTTGCGATGGCGGCCGGGGTAAAAGTTGGTACAGAATTGTAAACCCGAAAGGGAGTCGGGAAAAAGGCCCGAAAAGGGCAGGGGAGGCGGGGAGAGGTTTTTGTGGGGCAGATACAGGCAGACGGTCAGGGCAGGCGGCAAACGGGAAAGGTCAGGAAACTAGGGGAAGGGAAAGGGAACGGGTAATCAATCGGATACTAGACACACTCTTAGCTCCTAAACGCACCCCAACGGATTTGCAACGAATGCTGGGGGTAACCTTATATAGGACCACGTCCGGACGGGCCAATTAACACACATTCCCCTTTTAAATCTAAACCGTGTCGCGCACGTGCGCTAAGGGAGGGCCCGAGCGCGGCAGCCGGGAACGGACGGGAGCAGCTGCACAGGGGGGGGGCCAGGGTAACGAGCCGGCGCAGGGCAGAGGGACGGGGTGTGCGGGTCCCGCGACGCCCCCGCCGGAGCCCCGGGGGAAAAGGGAACCCGCGGGGGCAGGGTTCCCACGTTCGCCGGACAGTACCCCTCCCCCCTTTAGGTCTCCCGCTTTTTTTTTTTTAACCTACAAGGGATCAGGTGAAGTTTCCCTTCGGGTTTCCCCATGAACTTCCTCAGCCCAAACCTTTTCCCCAGTCAATGAGAAAGAACCGCTTCCCCTCAGTTTTCTGCGCCAGCACCCCTTGACCCAAAGATTTTATCAGATTTGGGGCCACAGGAAAGGGGGAAAAAAACCAGGGGAGAAGCATTCAGCCCACAGGCTGGGAGCGAGACATGGAATCGTTGGGGGAACGGAGATGGGGGGCAAACGGAGTTTGTAGGAGACCGGCTTCAGCTGACGAAGTCCCCAAAAAAGGACCCAAATATTTGGGGCCCAAACTTGTAGCGGGGTACCTTGAAAGGGATGTTTTGGGCCGATACCCAAACCCTATCCCTGGTTTAAAAATACAGGGGGGGGGTCCCCGGTACCTATTTGGCCGAACTTTAGTACAGTGGAACCCAAGAAGACCTAAACGAGGGGGACCTCCCAGAGTGACTTGAGTCCCGTATTTGGGGCTCCACGGCGGAACGTGACACAAAGCTGGGGGGAGAGGGGGGGGGGGGGATGAACCCAAACACAATAAAAAAGGGAGCGGCTTTACCCCGGGCCTTGAGTCAGGAATTTATGAAAATTCCGCCCGGGGGGAAAAGGGTCATTCCAGTTACCCTGACGGGCGACAAAAAATGTTGCAAAAAAGACCCCTAAGATTTGGGTTTGACCCTCCCCACCTTCCCGTTGGTCGGGGTTTTAAGCGCGAGAAGTCCGCGCACCCTAAAGCGGGAGGGACTAGGTCTTTCCCGGAGGAAACTTTTTAAAGGTCCACAGGAGCTCCCCGAAACCCGTTTGGGAGGGTAATGTGCTCCCCAGGGGCGGCTCCAAGCCCCCCTTTTCAGGGGATCTAGAGAGACGTCCCCCCCTGCTTTTTTTTTTGGGCCGGGTCGGCGTGTAGAAGAAAATTAAAAACGGCAAGAAAAGCGACCACCTGGCTTACGCGGATTCAGTCCGGGGCAGATTGTAAATAAGAATTCTTATATCATGTAGATTCAGGGGATGGTGAGCCCCTCCACAGGTGGGGCCATTCTTCGAGACTAATTTTTTTGGCTAGAAGTTCCCGATCCCCGATAGGAATTTACTTACCGGATAAAGGGTTTTTTGGAGAAAAAAACCAATGTCCGAAAATCTCCCAGAGGAGGCCCCTTCGAAGAAAAGGGCCCCGGGCCCCCAACAAGGGGGCTCGACCTCAAGACAAAGGGGGCGCTGAGGATCCAGACGAGCGAAGCAGGAGCGGAAGCAAATGCAGCTTTTAGCATTTGAAGGCCTTTTGGGGCCCTCGGAGGCCATGACTGGGACGGCCCCCTTCTTGGTGAGCCTACCATGGGAGCCACCAAGAGGAGAACTGGGGATAAACTGCCTGTAAAATGGAAAAGCCTAAAAGCGCGGAGGGCCCCGAAGGCCCACCGGGACGGGGCCATGGGGACGTGAAGCTTGGCGGGACCCCTAAAGCCTTGGTCCGACCATGTACCCAAGAAGGGCAGGGAGGTGCCTGAACAGGCACTTTCCAGCTTGGATAATTGGTGGTTGGAGGCGTCTAAGCACCGGGCAGGTGGTGGGGGAGCCCTGTAGGCTGAGAATGTTGGATATCGTCCGATAAACTATGACGCAGACATATAGAAGACCCGGAAGATCTCTTTAACGAAGTTTTGAAAGACAGGGGACATTGCAGAGACCAAATGGCAAACGAATATTCGAAGTTCCATCCAGGTTTTAAAGGGGCTGTCTTCCACTCGCCCCATTCCGGACCCAAAAACGATTGTACCACCACGAAATCCAAACTTAGAAAAAATTTTGCGCCATAGGCGGTCAAATAGCTCCGAATCAAAGGGAAGGGTATAATTCTTTAGGTTATTTTATTCAGGGGCCCCGGTAAACGATACAGGGCCGGAGGGTTCCATCTTTCTTTTCGAAAAGAAGAAGCCGGGTCCGCAACAGGGGACTTTCGTATAAGCCTTTGCAGAGGTTTTCTTGAATATAGTCGGACATCGCCCTTGTCTCAGGGGCGGGGAAAAGGATAAACCCTGCCCCCGGGGAGGATATATCGGGGGTTTCAAATCGATGGGCAATCGAAGGGCCGGGGCGGAGGGAGATTTTTCGGGTTGTCTTTCGGAAAAAGTCGCAAAGTCCTGGAAGGGAGGGAGACCGGCGAACCCTTTGTAGGTTTCGCAGGGCAGACTGCGGACGGGGGGAGTGACAGAAGGGATTGTAGCGACATCCCGGCCCCCAACAAAGAATCTCGCCTGTGTTCCAGTCTAGGGTTTGGAGATGTCTTGTAAAAAAGGGGGGCCCAAAGGGGGATCCAGAAGAGGAACACAGTACGAAGTTTCACTGTTTCCCGATGCAACGCCCCCCAAACGCAAGGGAGGGCTTTTTGCAAACCAAAACATCCTTGAGGGATTCGCCACGACAAGGGGACAAAACATGGTTTCTGCAGGGGGGTCACTGGAAGCCCGGGACGGGCCCACGCTGGCTGATAAAGTTTTTTTGGGAGCCCGGTCCAGAAGGCGGGGCCTGAAAGGTATTTTCCGGCGAAATTTACATAGAAGGGAAGGTCCCCGAGGGAAGGCCGGGATGACACCTTGGGTTGCCTCTCGTACAAGCCCCAGGTGCGGGAGTTTCCGCGCACCGGACGTCCCCAATGAAGTAGAAATGCCACAGTAAAAACAAACTGCCGCATACTCCTGGAGCGTTTCCCCCTGGGTCAAATGACCCTTTCAAACCCGCTGGGTTCGTTTTAGAACCCCTTTTGGGGGAGGAGGTGGGGGGCGTTGAAAGACAGGAGCTAAGCGAGGGAGCCGGCGTGGAAAGAGTAAGCCGCGTTGGAGGCGTACTCTTGTTGCCTTTCAGCAAAGCGAATATCGATCGGGGACCAGCCAATCAATTCTCCGTGAGTAAGTAGGTCCCACCCGCGAGCTCTCTTAATATCCCAGAGGCCTTGCCAGGGTTGCCACCCAAAACCCCATTGTCCACCAAGCCGAGGTTAAGGGGGCGGAACTCACCCGTACTGCCCACATGGATCGCCCGAGGGGAAAGAAGCAGGTTGCGGCAGCAGAGGGGTGCGACCAGGTTCCTCAAAAACAGTTCGTAACCCCTGGAGGAAAAGGGTTGTAGATTAGGGGGTCACAATCTCCGGTCCCATAGCGGTGGCCCAGGCCCGGGCTTTGCCCTTAAGAGGTAATTATGAAGGCACTTTTTAAACCCCCTCAGTAGGAAAATTTAGTGCCAGCATCTCGATGTGGGTGGGGCTTTACGATGAAGTCTGCCCCTTCTTGGGTCATCATAACGAGAGGGGAACAGCAGGTCAGAGAAGGCCCGTGCAGAAAAGGTGCGCCAGGCTGCGGAGCAAACTGGAGCTGCGCGCCCCCGGCAGCGGCCGCAGGCGAGGTAGGGGGCCGCAAGGTTCTGCTCATGGCCCCCGAGCTGGGCGATACCTGACTCTGCTGGGGGACGGCCGTAGAACGTCCCCGGGGTTCAGGCAGAGGGACCCTGGCGGAATCCAAGGCCAATCGTACTGTAAAAGGTTCGTGGATTCGCTGGACCACCAAAGCATGATGTTTAAACCCCCAGGGGGAAGGAATCTAAAGCCCCCTTTTCACCAGAGCCCGCCCCAAAGGGGATGGACTTGCTGCGGCGTGAGGTACCCGGTCGTTCCCCCCGACATGACTTCTGCATGGGGCCGGGGTAATCTGGTACAGAATCGTAATCCAGAAGATTTGTCGGGAAAAGGCAGAAGTCAGGGCAGGGGGGCAGAGGGTTTGTGGTCAATACAGGCAGAATCAGGGCAGGGGGGCAAACAGGCAAGGTCAGGAAACGTAGCGGAACGGACTGGTACACGGGTAATCAATACTAGACACGCTCTTAGCTCACTAAACGCACACCAACGATCTGGCAACGAGTGCTGGGGGCGTAACCCTTATATAGGACCAGCTTCCGGCACAGGGCCAATTAACAGGACACTGGCCCTTTAAATCTAAACCAGCTGTCGCGCGCGTGTGCTAAGGGACGGGCACGAGCGCGGCAGCCGGAACGGACGGGAGCGGCATGCACAGGAGCGGGGCCAGGTAAGCGAGCCGGCGCAGGGACAGATGGGACGAGGGTGGTCGCGGGTGCCCACGACGCCCGCGCCGGAGCCCCGGCAGGCAGGGGAACGGCCGCAGGGGCAGCGGTGCCCGCGGCCGCCGTGACATCAATGAATAGAAACTATGGTACTGATCGTGCTTGGTGAAACACAGGTCCCAGCAAGACCTGTGGTGTGCTGGCTCTTGCTGTATGTAGAATAAAGGATGAGAGCAGCAAAAATACATTTCAAATTCAATGTAGTAAAAATTTTAAAATCTGAACAGCATAATCAGTAGGTTAATGTAAAATTAGTTTCAGATTCTATTAATTTTAAATATATTTTATAAGAGATATTTTTATATTTTTGGGATATTAAATATTTTTATGTTAATTTTATATGATTTTTTTTTATTAAATAAAAAAAATTTAATTTTATATAGTTTAATAATTATCATACATTACTTTTTATTATTGTACTGGGGTAGGTTGAGAAATATTGGAACTTTTTCACCATAACAGCAAATCTAGGTCCACTACGCCTCCTAAGGCTCAGGCCGAGCACATTAAAACAGGACTGCCTGACCGAGCAGTAACGCGCCTAGTTTTGCTGAACTACATTCAGATATATGTCTAATGTTACGAGTGTGGTGCGCCACGCCCCCAGAACGCCCCCTCATGTTAGGCGCATTAGAAAGTGTTGAGTCTTACGAACAATGGGCGACATGTATGATCGGGAGTTGCGCCTGTTTTCTGGAGAAAACTGCGGCTCACTGATCCGAATCCCCTGTCGGACGCAGGGATGCGATGTTAGGCGCAAGCTTCGCCACTTTCGGCTGCGCCTAACATGAAGGGGCGTGCAATGGGCACGGTGTGGGCGTTCTGGGGCGGGACGCGGCACTTTCGAATAGTCCGAGGCATGCATGATCGCGGGTCGGCAAAGTGCGGCGCATTGCAGCTCCGACAGGCAGACCTAGTTGAATGTGGTCTAAATGAGCCGGAGGAGGCGAAGTGAAGCGAGAACGTAATGGAATGGGGCAAAATGTGCTCTAGGTCGGCTGTTACAACGTTACAACAGTACACAGCTCTCAGCTCCGGGAGGCATGGAGTATGATTAAAAAATTCGTTTTTATTAGGTGTAAAACATTCTCTGAAAAAGAGCTCAAACCTTCTAAAAACAAACATAAATAAAAATCACTAACAACGCGTTTGTCGCCGTCCCCGGCGCTACATCAGGAATTGCGATATAGAAAATTGCCGGGAAATACAGTAATTCAAATTCTTTAAGCTCTTCTCATTGGTCTTGACTACAATGGAACAAAGTAGCTCGCACTCTGATTGGCTGGGATAGCCAAGCCCCCGCTAGCTCAACCAAACAGCTCTTTTCTGCCTTTTTAACTGTATTTTGAACTGTCCCGCCTTTTCATTTGATTGGTCAATACTTCTCCATAGGTTATAATGGGACACTGTCGCTCCTATTCTGATTGGCTGCTTCTGCCGACCAATGAGAAGAGCTTAGAGAATTTGAATTACTGTATTTCCCGGCAATTTCTAATATCCCAATACCTGATGCTGCGCCGTGACGGCGACAAACGCATTGTTATTGATTTTATTTATGTATGTTTATAGAAGGTTTTAGCTCTTTTACAGAGAATGTTTTACACTTAATAAAAACGATTTATTTACTAATACTCCATGCCTCACGGCGCTGAGATTTCAGTGCCCCAATCTGTCCATAAGACTAACAATGGACAAAGTAGCTTGCGCTCTGATTGGCCGGATAGCCAAGCCCCCCTAGTTCAACCAATCAGCTCTTTTCTGCCTTTTTTACTGTATTTTGAACTGTCCGCCTTTTCTTTTTAAATTGGTCAACACTACTCCATAGGTTAAAAATGCTTCACTGTCATCCTATTCTGATTGCGTTTTTCTGCCGACCAATGAGAAACGCTTATAGAATTTGAATTACTGTATTTCCCGGCAATTTCCAATATCCAAATTCCTGATGTTGCGGCGTTCTTGATTTTGTGTTAGTGATTTTATCTAGGTATTTTTTTAGAAGGTTTGAGCTCTTTTTCAGATAATTTTTTAAACACCTAATAAAAACAAATTTTTTTGAATCATACTCCATGCCGCACGGAGCTGAGAGCTGAGATTTATTTCTTGAGCGATCTTATATATTTTCACTTTGATTTTTAATGATCCACTTTTTCACTACATTTAATCACTTTTAGACAACTTTGATTTTTCACTTTATTCATTCATTCATTTGAAAGACAACTCTTTTTGCTTTTCACTAACATGTTTAATGATTTCTCGCTGGTTTCCAGCCTGTCTCGAATCGGAATACATGTTCTTCTGCGCCTAAGTCCCGCACTGCGCCTCACACACTGGCGAGGTGCAGGGAACTTTTCACCGCATGTATGAGCGCACCTCCGCAGGCGGCGAATCTTAGGCGCAATCCCGCACTGCGCCTAAGTTCTGCACTGCACCTCACACACTGGCAAGGCGCGGTGGACATATATGAGGCGCAGCTTTCACGTTCGAGCGCTCGAAAACGTGCGCTCCGATGCGCCGAGATTCATACATGTCACCCGATGCACCTAACAAATTCAGACGGCTCACTTTGGTGCATTTGAGGCCAGAAAAGGGTGAAAAACCCGATCATATATGTTTCCCCTTCTGTTCAGCTTGTTGTCAAGGGACTCTTCTAACAGTTGGAGATTGCCCTAAATGGAAAACCCAACATACTGGTAGATAGTTCTTTAAGATATAAGAGGTTTTCTGCAAAATCATCATTATAAAGCAGTACAGCTGATTGCAATATCTAAAGCATAGCCCACTTGTAGCACAGTGTTCATCACAGATCAGCTTTGTTATCTTTTGGTGGCAGGGTATATGAAGTTTAGCCAGAGGAGTTATACCTGTAGGCATGATTACAAATATTTCCTAAAGGGTATACCACATTATTAAAAGCTGCTGACTGTCTTTGAGGGATCATGTGATATACACTGGTCTCTACAAAACTAGGAACCGATTTTTTTATAGCTAATGTTTCACACCTTGGGGAGGTTGTTCAGTGGGAGAACAAGGGCTGTCTGTTGAGCCTGAAACGCGTTGGTCTATGTCTTTCCTGTACCCTCTGCACCATGGATTGTAAATAAATGATTGCAAGTTTTTTCACCTATACCGCTGGCTCCCTTTATCTTTACATTCGAAGTTGTTACAAGGCTTTTGACCGAGAGCCGGGATATCGTGCAGTGGTGTGCTGCAATCTCCAGCTGGAAAATCAAGGCTTGATGGTCACATTACGGGGTGAGCGTCAGTTTTTATTTAACTTTGTTTAAGGTTCAGTTTGCATTATATAAAGTTTAGCCAGAGGAGTTATACCTGTAGGTATGATTACAAATATCTACAAAAGGGTATACCACATTATCAAGGGATCATGTGATATACACTGGTCTCCACAAAACTAGGAACCCATTTTTATAGCTAATGTTTCACACCTTGGGGAGGTGGGTGTAAGTATATCCATTAGTATAACTCTAATAGGACATCACAATGGAAACCTAATTTAATGTAATGTAGCAGATTATTTTTAAAGGGAGCCTGTCACATAGGTTATGCTGCCTGTGGTGGGGACAGCACAAGCTAGTGACACACATGCTGGTATCCCTATTCATCACAGCATTTAATGCTCAAATCTGGTAGTTTGCAGCCTGCTCTGCTAGAGATGAGTCCAGTTTATTCATGAGTAGGTGTTAGCCCCCCGCCCCCTCCCCACCTGCAATCAGCCTCTGTGAAACAAGTGAATATGTGGCCGGGGGGATGAGCTAGTCCCGGGTGGGCGGAGCTAACACCTGCTCATGAATAAACTGAACTCATCTCTGGCAGAACAGGCTGCAAACTGCTAGATATGATCATTAAATTCTCTGAAACTACAGCATCTTACAGAATAAAGGACACAGCACTGGAAACAACATGTCTATCACTAGGTCATGCTGCCCTTACCGAGGACACCACAAGCTATGTGACAGGTTTCCTTTAAGCTATATTTATGAACTTCTAGACTAATCCTTTAAGGGATAACTAAAAGCTTTGCAGTATGTTACCATAAAAACCCCAGTCAGAATATGCTCTCAGTAAATTTGAAAATCCTTGTAACTTACTTAATCAGCACTTAACTTCATAGATCCAGACCATTCCACTGCTATGGGGCCATTGAGAGAGTGGGGGCCTACCTCTGTTTGGTTTCTTCATAGAGGAAGTGCATAATTCAGAAGCAAGAAGGTACAATAAAATGAGAAGTTAAATTCTGATCTTTATGAGCCCCCTCCCTTCCATGTAGGCCACTGTAATTAATTACAGGCAGTCCCCTGTTTATGAACAGGATAGGGACTGTAGGTTTGTCCTTAAGTTGAATTTGTATGTAAGTCAGAACTGGTATTTTTATTAACTCCAGCACGAAAGTGTTATTTTTTATTTTATTTTGAATATTGCAGGGAAGGGTTTTTACATTTGTTTTGCTGTCTGTGCACCTGTTTAGAAGATTGCACCTCAGTTTCACCTCATGTGCTGCTGTGGCATGCTGGAACTTGTTGTTCCACAGCTCTTATCTGCTGTGGAACATGGAACTACAAGTGCAGCATGCCCCATAAGTCTCCGTTTGTAACTAGAAGACAGATGTAAGTCGGAACATTGTAAGTCGGGGACTGCCTGTACTGTATTTAGACAAACTAGGTCACATTTATCAAAACTGTCTTTTTATTGCCCATAGCAACCAGTCAGTGCCCAGCTTTCATTTTTCCAGAGGAGCCTAAACAATGGAAGCTGAGCTCTGATTGATTTCTATTGGCAACAAAGACAGTCTTACTATCATACAGTTTTCATAAATGAGGCCCACTGTATGTGATGTTAATGATTTCTAGCGATGAGTATAGATCAATCATTCATGTATAGGAGAAATGCTTTTTATATATAAACACATTTTTGTTTACAAGACTTTAAAGGGGTTGTCTCACTACATTGATTCATCTTGCTTCAGTCCTGTTTTCTTGGTTTCACTTTGAATTCAGGGGCATGTTTACTGGCTTCCACTAGGCTGCAGTGGAAGCCAAGTCTGTAACTATAGCAACCAGGGCTTTCAGCCTATCAGGATAGATCAAACAGGTCTGTAGCTATAGCGACCTGAGGAGCTGATGCAGCCCATACAAGAGGGGGTTTCTCAGAATAGGTAGGACATTGTTAATGGACATATATGGCAAAGTGACTTGTTTTTGCAAGTTCTTTAACATAAAAAGCAATACTTGTAGTGAGACAACCTCTTTAATATAAGTTTTTATGTCATTACCATGGGTTACCCACTACTGTATATCAGCAATTGTGTAACGCTACTTGCCTATTGGAGGCAAAAATATAAGTAGGAAATGGTGTGAAACTTGTTTGTGTACTAAAAATATAAGGATTAGTCAAAGTGTAAAGTTTTATGAATCCAGAAGTATTTGGACAGTAAAACACTTTTCATAATTTAGCCTCTGTATGTCATCAAAGCTGATATGAAAAAAAAATCAAGATTTGATTAAAGTGTTACAGCTCTATGTCAGGGGTTTTCACAAAGATTTTGCATTAACCGTTTACAAATGACAGACATATTTTACATAGCCACTTTATTAATGGGTTAAAAAAAGGAACTGGAGAATAAACCGTTTTATGGTCCGGTGCAGATGTCACATACAAATTAGGATATAAAAGGTTGGAATTAATTTGAAGCGTTACATTTGCAATTGAGAGCTGATCATGGGATTTTCAATATCTGGTTCAATGAAGAGTCAATGCAAGTGAATAATAAGAATAAAAAAATAAATAAAAAAATAAAGACATGGACCGCACATCCACATGCTATACACTCAAGCAAAAATTACAAAATGAACAAGTTTTTTATTGTTATGTCCCTTGAACAAACTGTAATAGTGTCCTCATCTATATTCTTCAGCCTTCAGTGTCACCGTCCCTGTCAGTGTGGTGCAAATGCCCGCTTCTGCATCGTTTCAGGGTCAACCCCCTTTCACATGCCTGAAACGTTGCAGAGCGGCATTGCACACACCTGACAGGCCGTGCACGCTGTCGGATGAAGCTGCTAAGATGAGGACACTTTTTCCAACAGGATACTCCAAGTTTGGAGATCGCTACAAACCGCAAGTGTTTAAATATCATGAAACTTTTCTTGCTAATGTTACAAAGCATATATGCGTTGCTGTTTACTATTGAACATAAGATAAAATAAAAGAAGAAGGTTTTAATATGGATAAATTGCATTGAAGCGATTCATGTTTGGGAGTGCATGTTATATATATTTCACTGTATTCCCTTGTGAACACCATTTTCAGTTCACTCTCTGTACTGTCCAGACTGCTATTAGTTAGATAGCAATTTTCCCCCATCCTCTCCAATAGACATCAAATATTTTAGGAAGTTGGTATTGCTTTTGGCTGCATCTTTCCCACACCCCAAAGCTGTTATTTGGCGACATTTTCCAGCTCACATAGGCGCCCAACTCTCTTATTCGCGAGAGTGTGATAGGTATTGAGGGGGGGTTATATCAGTGGGATGCTTTGGGAGGTTGTTGGGGGGGGGGGGGGGCTAGGTCTCTTTCATGAATGACTCCAGTACCCAAAGGTCAATTTTTGCAGTTTGGTGTTCATTAATTGTATAACACTACGTCTCCAAATCTCTTAAGTGTCAAAGGGCTTTTTGGGCTCCCGCAGGATGCAGGCCCTGTAGCAGTATGCAACCGTCTGCACCTCCTAAAGCAAACTCCCATATTGCAGCTGGTGTCCTCCGTATCTTTCAGTTGCAATGGTTTCATTATTTCTTCACTACAGTTGTTCCCACGTTCCAGTTTAGGGTTGTTATGGGATGGTAATGTACAGCTTACACGTGCACCTTATATGTTATACAAAATTCAACCAGAAACAATTGCTTCTCCTGCATGACTTGAATGGAGGGTTTCAGGTAGATTCAAGTTGTCGATATAGAAACGTTAGAAAACCGAACTCTGCCGACAAAGGTTTGAGGTTCTAGAACGACACTAACAAACAAAGAGCCAAAAAAAACTAACAGTATTACCCGTCGTTGAAGGTGGCGTCCCACACAAACTGGTCAGGCTACTCAAGCGTACCTATACTAAGCATGTTCTCTACACAGAGTTAACGACTCATCATGCCCACCACATGGATAACCCACCAGACCCCGACCGGCCCATGCACCCGAAGCCCATACAACACCCGATCACCAGTGGCTCCCAGATTCATTAAGACGAGAATTAAACTCCATGTCCCCACGTTACCCAATCATACTTTTCCACTACTCTAAACAACCATCAGTGACCTTGACGTGGCACTAGGCCAGCCTCCCCACAGACACGATCACCTTACCGCCCAAGTAAAGCCTTTCCTAATAATATATACTATCCCAAACTGTAAAACCCACAACCATCAAGGTCGCGCCAACCTCCGCTCTAAATGCTAGTATTTACATAATCAAAAAAAAAGAAGAAAGGGGACATTAACTAGTAAACTCCAATCGCATATCGCATTATGGATACCCTCCAACATACATCCGGCATCATTGGTCCGTGGATCACTTACACTATACAGGCTCACCCAGACTCACTGCGCTACATGAATGTGAGCTGTTAGTGTCTCGTCGCGCAAATACCCCAATAGCACCACTTGGATCTGTACCTCCATAAGAGCAGATAAAAACGCTTCCTTATCCTCCTGACTAATGAAATATAAACAAATGTCAAATGCAATTAGTAAATGGTCATCAATTTAACGCTGTCCGCTTAACATCTTAAAGAGACCCAATCATTGTAGTGAAAAATCCTTTAAGTGTCCAAAAAAGATCCACGCTGAACATTTTTTAAGCTGTGATCCTTCATTTCGCACGTGGAGTCCGGTGTAGATTTAATAGGATAAGCTTTTATATTTGTACATACCAAGTGAGGACCCATGTATGAACATTAGACTATAGTCCTAAGGGGCCGGTTGTTCACACGGCTTATTCCCGACGGAGGATTTGTTTGTGGGCTGCGCGTATTGTAGCGCTACCAAATCCGCTCGCTGTGAATAAGGGGCGGGTGAGACGTGGTGCGGGCGCGGAGCACCGGCGGTTGGCGCCGCTCCCTGTGGCTCATGGTTTTGGCCCCCATATGACACAATTCTTGAATTAAACGGGGTTTGCTTTAGGACAGCAGTGCGTCCTTGACAATTAATAGAGCATGGTTCACGTTCCCTCACCCCCGGGGCTGGGTCGGATTCCTCCGAGCGGTGTGGAGGGAGCGAAACGGTGAGTTTCCACTGTTTTACAATGATTATCAATGTGGAATACCGGTAATTGTGTGCTTGTGGGCCGTTTTAGAAGGGGGCGGGGATTGGCCCCCCCCGCCGGTAGAAAGTGTTGTAGATGACTTTTAGAAGCGGCAAAAAGATTCCGTTCGCGCATTACGGCGCCAAAGTAGCGCGGTCAAGAATAAGCCGTTTGTGAACGAGGCCGGTATGCGACTTTTGTCTTGTGTTGGCCGAATTGAACATTGACCATTTCAGAAAATCCCCTTACGGTTTCTCACAGAAATAGAGAGTGAACCGCTCTTGATTGGTTGCTAATGGCAACAAAGAAAGTCTAGAGGCGCAGATGTCTAGCACTTGCAGTTGAAGATGCCACGAACTCCTAAGCTGCAAATTGTACAACCATTACAAAAAACGTATTCATGAAACTTTAGATACTCCCTGTTCTCACTGCAGCTTGACAAAACAATCTGGAAAAAACTGCAGATAGTTCTATTGCTGCGCTTTTGATGAGATATAGTTGGCGTATGTTTTTTTTTAACACGCTTTTTATTTTGCTTTGTATCATCAAAGTCCTTTTTTTTTGTTTTATGTTTCTAGGCAATATGACATTAAGTGGCTCATTTTGTGATTGTTAGTCTCTTTTGGGCTCTTTGATCAGAAGGAAATGATTGGGAAGAAAAGAATGTACACGAAAAAATTTATCCATATAGATCACTTAAACTTGGAAGTTGTACGAGAAACATTCCGCTGCCCCACCCCGGTCTCCTCTCCGACGGCCTTCAATAATTGTATCGTGATTTCATCCATACGCCTTTAAGTAAGAAGACTCAAAAGAGATGTGAGGGAAATCCCGAAACGGGTCTGATGATCCAACGCTACTAATAAAACCTATAATGGTAAATTACGCATCGCATTTACCAATGTAAAAACCACACCCCCCGTCAAAAATGTAATCACCGGCAACCTAGTCCATATAACTAAAAAACACAACTCTGCAATAAATGTTATCAGAATAAGAGCTAAACCACTTCATACAGATTTGGTCGCCAAATCAAAAACAGATACCTTTGATATAATAATAAAAACATACACTAAATAAAAACGAATACCTAAATGCTTTAGAATTATACAATGTAAAAACACGTGAATATTTGTGTGTGCCAATACATATAGCCATTTTTTTTTGACGGAGATGTTGTTGGTTGGCAAAAATACCCGTGATATTATACGTCGATTTTTGGCGCAACATAGAAAGTCTTCTATCTTAGAGCCTTCCTTACGAGAGTGTGCTAAAATATTGACTCTTCCGTTACTATTTGGCTGCCAGAAGATACACTGAATGTTAACACACCGGTTTTTTTTTGATAATCAAAAGACAAAAAAAATTGCACGGAATTAGTGTGTGCTAGGGATGACAAATAGCGCTTTTCGCTTTATGGACATAAATTGGAGCTATGATAGAAAGTTATCTTTACTTTTGGATGCCGAAAAATACGTTTTTTTTTATACAGATTTTGGCGCAAGAATCCCACAGATATAACTAAAAAATGTGAAAGGAAGGGTTCAACTACCCAATGAGTACTAAACCCTCACTAATTTTGTGCCCTCAACCTGCTTATCCCCCCACTTTCAAAAATCTTCCTTTATTCCTTAGCCTCCTTCCTTCATCAACTCTCTATCTTTCGCCCTCTGTTTCGATACTTCCCCTTCCCCCAAACAATTACCCACCCCTCTTCATACATTATGCCACCCACCCCGTCTAAAACCCCTCCCTAACAAATTAGTGTTTAAAATATGATGAATATGTACTACCCCCTCTCTCACTCCCAAACAACTCTCCCCCCAACATTACCCCCACTTACAAAACGAGCCCTCCCCAACGCGCTACACAGACACCTTCATACAATTTGTCCCACCGCCTAAACTGACACACCTCCCAACCTCTATGTTTTTACCCCCATATAGGAATGGATCCGTCGTCGCTCGCTTGTCTTGATCACAAAGACTAAAGTCTGTCCAACACTACAAAACAGCCAATGGAATTTCACACACCAAAAACCGAAACAAAACACTTCAACTTACTGACCAAAAACGCTTAAAACAATAAATATCCACAATTTTATAGCGACAAAAAAAATGAAATGTCTCGTCACGAAATCAATTGCTACCAAACATGGAATCGATACTTTTTTAAATTTTACAAAAGTTACAAAAAAGTGACACATCAGTACCCTAGTAAGCAAAATTAAATCATGTATAAAACCTTAAATAAACGGTAGAATTAAAACCCCGTTAACCCTCGGCGTGCGGATACATAACCTTGCAAAAAGCCTGCCACCCACTGCCACGTGGAGCCATTTTTTTAGTATTGGGGCATTGGCCCTGACAGAGCCCGTGGTTTTTAAAAAAAATCCTGTCCCTTGTGTCACTTTAAATTAGAAAGAAGAAGAACCGTTGTTGGTGACGCATACTGACTTTCACTCAATCCAAGTGAGTTCAGAGATTGTTTTTTCGTCGGAGGAGTACATTTGTAGTCATTTAAAGTTACATTAATTGCGCAGCATTAGAGATCCCAAAACTTTTATCCAAGTGATTAGTATTTGTTCGAACACTCAAAAATATATCGCATGAATAATAAAGTAGACAAACCATAATTAGCAATTTTCAAAAAGTGTATCATACAAAAAATTCAGATTTACTTTCTACATCCTATTCTGTGTCAGTGTACGTGTACAGACCCTCATATTTAAAGTGTTTTATTACCCACTCAAACAAGTTTCTATAACTTGAGCATCTACGCAGTAATGTACAACTTGTAGGTTGGTCAACATTTTTTAAATGTTTTTTTTTTGTACGTTCTGGTTTAAAATAATTATTTTGGGGGCTTAATGAAATATAGTATAATGGTTTTACACATTTTCGTAATAAAATTAGCAAAATAAGTATATTAATTTGTTAATGTGAAACAGGTTGATTGGTTCCAGTCCTGTACATGGCTTTGGAGAGGGGTCCTGTATGTTAGATACAATACCCGTCTTTCGCATATAAATGACCCCATCTATAAGAAAACATACCGCTCTCATTAAAGTATTAAAAAAATCATTGTATGATTACTTGAAGATATGTTGACCGAGTTTTAGAATATTACACAGACAGAAAAAAGAAGCAAAGTTGAAGGGACCACACACCAAGGTTTGCAGGGGAGAAATTTTTCACTTTTTTTTATTTTTTTATTTTTTCATATGTTTTCAATTTCTTTAAATTATATATATTATTGCAGTTATTCAACTTGGAACACAGTATGATGTGTTTGACCATGTGGAAAGGCAGCTGTAAATAATCGATTAATTCCTCGCATGAAGATGCAATGAGGTGTTCTGTTTGTTACTTTTTCAGAATATACCCATAAGTGGGGCCCTAGTAGGCGCTATTATTGTGCTCAACCAACTAGGAAGCCTCATGGAATCTTAGGGAGGATGCTACCATTTACCGGAAGGATACTCCTTGGGGTTTCCATTGTTTCTGATTATTCCTTACAATATTATTTTAGGAGCCATTCAGGTATTGGCGGACGACCTCTATTGGGAGTTCCAAAACCTAATTTAAAAAACAACTTCCACCCGTACGCCCATTCTCTCTCCCAACAAAACGCAACTGCCATCCCGCCCGCGATTACGAAATATAATCCAGAGGAGGCCGTAGTAGTAATAATATACAAAGGACCCCACAGGTGGTTCCACACGTTGGTTTAAATTTATTATTATTTATATAGATCGTTGCTGTGTGGTGTGTTATGGCTCGTAAAAAAAAAAAATAAAAATGCTGCACATTTATATTAGAGAGCTTGAAATAATGTTTAATTTTTACAAGAGTCCTGGCAAAAAAACACTCCTCAGATTTGTGTTAATGCAATATCTTCCAAGATTCTGTGGCACTATGACCGAAACTACAATGTGGTGTCAACGCCTGTTTGGTCTCATGGCATGGGGGTACAAGGGAGGAGCGCTCTATGTCTTATGGAGCACCAGATAAATGTGGTGTGGCCAATGACTCATCTGCAAAGCCTCCAAGTTACTAGAAACGAAGTTAGGCCCCATTTTTGGATACATCACCCCCTCAGGGATCTCAACTAAGGTGGTATTTTTCATTTTGGCGCACAGGTGTTCTGTAGGTAATATTTTTTAGCATTGGTGCCAAGAAAATGGGGGGGGGGGAGGAAAACGCAGTTCGTGCATTGTTTTTGGGCTTGCCATTTTTACAGTATTCGCCATAACGGGATAAATGACGGAATAAGCTGTTACAATGGGGGTTCGGTACAATAACAATGATAAAAATTTTTATATAGTTTTTAATGTTTTATATTACTTTTTACACAATAGAAGTGAGTTTATAAAAAAGTTGTGTTTTTATGTGTGTCCTAAATTCTTGCCAGCCATAGCTTTTTTAATTTTTTTGCTATACGGAGCTGTATTGTAGGCTTGTTTAATTATAACAAGAGAGTTGATGTTTTTATAGTACCATTACTGGGGCATATGATGCTTTGAATCACTTTTTATTAAGATTTTTGTGAGGCCCAATTTGAACAAAATACAGTCAATCCTGGTAAGTGTTTTTATTTTTATTTTTACCAGCGGTCACTATGTGGTAATAAATTTACATGCTAATTTTACTCAGCAGGTTGATATGATTTACAGCTTAATACCAAATATGTAAATTTTTTAATGTTTACAACTGCTTTTACCGCATAAAAACACTTTTTATTGAAAAGGGAAAAGCACGTTTTTATGCATCTCCATAATCTGAGAGTCATACCTTTTTTATTTATTCTGTTTATGAGCTGTATAGGTACTTTTTTTTTGCGGATGAGTTACGTTTTTATTGTAACATTTTTGGGTGGGACAGAGACTTTATGACCACTTTTAAATCCGTTTTTTTTCGAAGGCAGGTGAAGAAAATACTGGCAATCCTAGCAGTTTTTTTATTTATTTATATTTGTAATAGCGTTTCACCTGCAGTATCCATGACAAGTTAGTTTTACTCTATGGGTCGAGATGATTATGGTGATACCCAATTTATATAGTTTTTTTATGTGCACAATTTAAAAAAAAAAACATTTTATTGTGTAAAACAATATTTATGCATCGCTATCTTCTAATAGCCATAACTTTTTAATTTTTCCGTATACAGAGCTGTGTAAGGAAATTTTTGCAGGATGAACTGACGTTTTAATTGCACCCTTAGAGATTGATAAGAGTTTTTGATGACATTTTACTACATCTTTATGTGCTGCGGAATGAACAAAAATCGCAATTCTGTGACTGTATTTTTGGGTTTATTTTTATGGCTTTTCTTCATCACCGTACGGTTAATTAACATGACAGATTTATAGGGTGGGTCACTTAACGCACGCGGCGATAGACCAAATATGGGAACTTTATTTATTTTTAAAATCTTTTTTTTGGTGAATTGGCGTTTTGTAAAGAGGAAAAGGGTGTTACCATGTTTTAAATTTTATTTTTTGTGCTGTGTTTTCACTTTTTTACACCTTTTTTTTTACTTTTACAAGCATCACTTATTTCACTTTTCCCAGAAGGGTGAATTGTATGAACAATCGTGCAGATCGTTCATACAATAGGAGAGTCGCACACAGCCTTAAGAGATGTGTACTGGTCTCTCCAGTGCGAAGCTGTCAGTCACGCTGCCCACAATGCATTGTGGGCATCGTGAACGTCACCTAGACAACCCAGATGCTGTCCATTCAGCGATCCGTGGCTGTCCCTTGGTAGAGGCGCCTGATACTATGCGTCGGATACGCGGGCAGCAGGAGCTCACTCCCTCTGCCCGCAGCAGCGATGTCTCGACCACGATGGGGGCTGCCGCATGATGCCAGCGGTAATATACCGCTGGTTCCAATCCTGCTATTCTTGTGCGCTTCCGCTTGTGAGTGCGCAGAGATCTCCAAGTTCTACCCATACCTCGAATTTGTTTTGGAACCACCACCCTATCTTTGACGACTTATGGGTACGTCCAAATGTCGTGTAAAGGCAGTATAACACCCACTATAGGTGGACCTGGATCTCCTGTGGATGGGTTTACAATTGAAAAATCTGCACGTCAAAAAAAAATGCCGCGAAAACGCGCCAAAAGGAACGTCTGAGGCGCTTATCCATAGACCTCCCTGTAGTAAATTTTTCCTGCCCGGCTCTGGCGTTTTTTAAAACATTTTCAAAAAGGACAACCAGTAAAAAAACGAGCAGGAAAATGAAGCTCAGTGTAGACAGCAGGAGGGTTTTACATTAGAAGTCTATGGGAGATGATTTCATCGGACGTTTTTCTGTGCAGTGTAGACAGAGCCTTAGGTATTTGGTCCCACATTCTCACTGTTTTCTTGTTCAGGTGCCTGTACTTTTAATATATGTTTTTTTTTTTATTTGGTTTCCATAAATGTTACGCATTATTATATTACATGTATAATTGATGTGTAGGATTTATCAGTATATTACGTTTCTTTCATATCACTTACTAGTTTGCTAGTGCAGTTTTTCTTGGTGGGTGTTTATTTTTTATGGTGGAAGCAGTGTTGACATGTATGGCTGCCAGTGAAGCTGGGTCAATGGTATTTATTGATGATGTGACTGTGAACAGATGTAACAGAATAAATTCTGAAGTATATAGAGCTGAATGCTCTGCTCAGATTTAGTTAAATCCTGCAAAGGGAACAGATGACTGTCTAATGTATATGGTGGCCTCCTGACTCTTCTCAGACAGATAATGTTAGGAAGAAAGCACAAAAAGAGATCAATGATGCTGAAAAAAAGAGAGACTGACCAGAGATCACTGCATCCAAAGACTTGTATAGTATATAATAACGTCTCTCCAAACTACCTCCCTAGCCGTACCTCACCAATAGGGGCATCACCATCACCAGTAAAGTCTTTCTCCCAGTTTGAGAAGCGCTGAAAGCAATTTCTTCACTTCTACAGATTAGCAGTGAAGCTCTTTTTAAAAGGGATGTCCACTTAATATTTTTAGTATACAGGCAGTTCCCAGGTTATGAACGGGATAGGGAATGTAGGTTTGTTCTTAATTTGAATTTGTATGTAAATCATAAATGGTCTATTTATTAACTGTAACACCAGCACAAAAGTTTTTTTTTTTTTTTTTTGGATAGTGCAGGGAAGGGTTTTTACATTTGTTTTGCTGTCTGTGCCCCTGTTAAGAAGATTTCACCTCATTTGCTGCTGTGGCATGCCGGAAATTGTCATTCCACAGCTACTCCTTGCTGTGGAACATGGAAATACAAGAGCCAGCATGCCACATAAGTCTCTGTTTGTAACTAGGGGACAGATGTAAGTCAGAACGGTGTCAGTCGGGAACTGCCTGTACTGCTGCCCATTTAAAAAAAGCAACAAAAAAAGTCTACGCACCTCTGTCCTCACTTTGGATTCAGTGCTGCTCTGCACTTACTCTCCGCCGGTCTTCTGTTTACTGATTATTCTGAGCAGGGACATTACCATTGCAGCAGTTCTATTGATCATGTGCCCTGTCTGATGTCACTGTTCAAAAGTGAGTTGTCTGAATGGTGAAGTCAGGCAGTGGAAAGTGACCTCTGTTGCCAATCAGAGGCTAAAGCAGTGATGTCCCCAATCAGGAGAAACAAGAAGTAAAGAGAAGATTGGCAACGCTGGATGCGAGGTGGGGGGACAGATAAGTGTAACTCTTTTATTATTATTATTATTATTATTATTATTATTATTATTATTATTATTATTTGAAATATACAGCCGTATGCTAAAATAAAGATAAAAAAGTGGACAACCTTTTAAGACTTAAAAACACTAGAACTATTCAGTGAAAATGATTTCTAATCTACTGCTGCCACAATTTTCAAATGTATTCAACTTTATGTAAAATTCCATCTAATCAGTCTACTGGCAGTGCAATGAAAGAGGATCTAAGATAATAATGGTAATTGAAAGTTATAATGGAGGTTTTCTTGATTGAAAAGCACCATAGTCTTGAATGCAAATTAAATATATTGGTTTTAAATAAGAAAGTTATAGTTGTAGCAACATTTTACCCCATAGGGCTTCATTGGACTAACAGAAAGAGAAAACTCCAAGGTCTGAGAGCATTATTGACACAGGAATCTTTCTCTTTCCTAATGAAGAACTATATATCAGGAACATTGCAGTGTATATACTGCATGCTACTCCTGGGTAGCAGGGTTTTTAGAACTTACACACAGTTATAAGGAAGATTGAAGCTCCAGTTTAGAGTAAAGGAAATGAGTCATTAGGAAATGACATTTGTTTGAATCAAGTTTTTATCTTCTGATTTTTCTTAAATCATTTCCGTATCACTATTTATGTTTAAAAATAAATTCCTTAAATGTTGCAGTTTTCACTTTGGCCTCATTATTATCACATGCAGGATTACAAAGAAAGGTAACACGTGCAGTATAAATAGATCAAAGAGGATCCACCATTCACAGTAGGTGGAGGTCACAGCTACCTTCGGCTATGTTCACACACGGCTTAATTGCGGGACGTAATTACCGCCCCGCAATTACGCCGTGTGGACGGGGTGGGGCAGGGAGCGGGGAGTAAGCAGGGGGCTGGCACTTCGCGGCCCATAGACTATCACTGCTAGCGGCGCGTAACGCGCTAGAAAGTGACATGTGAATATCTCCCCGCTGGCGCTTCGCCGGCGGGATGAGGAGGACGTAACCAAGTTCCTAAGAGAACTGTGAATACCGAAATGAAAAAGGGTTTGGCCGGAATTATT